>JAVKPJ010000176.1:0-27368 GCA_033032175.1 Saturnia japonica
AAAAGAGTACATATCTATAGTAAACGATGATAATTATTTGTCTGGTTATTAAATATTGTAAATTCGGGTGCTAACAGAAACACAATATATGCGGAACTGATTTATTGCAAAGAGCGGTATACCTATATATGACATTATTTACAAATACCGTCACTAACATATATCACAATTTTCTCCCCTTAATTAAATTATGTTGAACTTACATATATAGGTACAATTAATAATTAAACATCCAACCCTTTCCCTCGAGGGCAAAGAGAACAAACAATACACATTCATAGCTATTTTTTATTTTGACAACATAAATATTCTTCAATTCTTCAAACTTTTTTTCCTAATCTCCATTGGCATAAATAATGGGATGAAATGTATAAATAATTGGCCTATAAATTTGAAAACAGGCATAGCAAAATATTAATTGAATATAAAACTGATAAATCTCTATGCATAAATTCTCCCACTTTAAAAGTAAAATGTTTTAACTTGGTGTCCCCTGTACAAAATAGAAAAACCGCTGACACCTGTGTACTTGTACTTTTACTAGTAATTGTACGTGTAGGTGTACTTTTACCTATAGTCATACAAGTACGTGCGCAACCGTCCTATGTTTCCGACAGACTTTTGCGTGAACGAGGAACAATAGATGAAAACGGGAGTGGGGGCGGGGAAACGAAGCGCGTGCAATTGCGTGACGTAGGTGCGCAAGGTACAGTACACTGAAGTAAACAGTATTCCGTCTTCATATAACCGGCCGAAACGAAATCTAGGTAAACTGTACACAATAGTTGCGATTACGCAAGTTATAACTAATGAAGAAATACAGAGCTATTGATAATTCGTCGTATGCCCGTAAGGAGGTGACAGAGGTGAGTATTTGCGATAATTTTAATCCCCATAGGCATTATGTAAAAATGAACCCTTAGATATACTTATAAGCTAGACGTTTTAAACATGTTAGAAAAGAAAGAAAAAAAATGTATGTACGTTATCTTCGAGAATAGTCTAGTGGGATAGCGCGGGAAGCGACAGTTCGTAACGAGATTCATTAAGGTTGTTACAAAATTACAATTAAAATTTAAAATAATATAAAATCCATCGAAGAAAAGTAGATAACTCTTATCTGCACGTCGGAGTCGAGTATGACGCGGAGCGTATCCTTCGGCACACGGTTCCCTAGCGCCAGCTGACGACGGGCGGTGGAGCTACCAGCCCTGGACGGCTATACTAATACCAAAAAAACCCCGAATGACCTGGAACGCATCGTGTAATAATCTATTAGAAGCTATTCCCCGGGAAGGTTTGTTTTCACCTAGATTTACCGGAGGTAGTTTTTAGTTTAAGTGAAATGAAAATTAATCTGAGCAATCGGAACCCTAGGTCGACTGAAGGTCTGGTTAGATTCGATAATCGTAAACTAAATAGGTTTAATCAATGTTAAATGGATTGTAAAATAATAACGTAATATAGGATTACAGAAGATAAACGTATACCGATCATGATATTGAGAAAAATGGCAGTATTCATGTAAAAGTGTTGAAGACAAATGAACGATAATATGCTAATTTCTTACCGCAGTTTTATAAACCGGCAGCCTAATTGCTCGAGAGGACGGCAATTAATTCACCTTTGAAAAACGGTGGTCTGCCAGAAGGCAGAAACGGCACGCACGCGACCCTATTCAAGACGCGCTGTAAATGTCATAAACTTGTACTAACTGATGAGGGAATGAAAGCCTTAGCTTGCAAAATAATTAATGTTACTTATCGGGTGTTCTTAAAAAACTTTACATATATAACTTCATGGAGGTACATGGTGTAACAACGTTTTAATAAGTCTAAATATTTTTTTAAATGAATGTCGGAACCGCCGTTTCTCTATATATATTATATTTCCGCTCAAACCCCGTGCGTCTCTTAAGTCTTAAAAGTCAAATTAATGCTACTTTAAACTTTGTACTCCGAGATAAGAGCTTGCGCCTTGTATATTTTAATACACGAAGTCTAACGAACGTAAAGACAATTAATATTGCTGTATGTTTACTACTTTACACGCTATAACCAAGCTTGCATTGAAGAGAAGGTGCCATATGGCAGAGGTTCCATACACGTGTGGGCTGAAATTTCTTTACAAAACTGAACCGAGCAATGGTGATAAAAAATGGCACTTTAACTGGAGAAATGCACTTGAATGATTCCCTGTAAGTTACAGCTTTAGATATGTTAAGATGAAGCAACAGGGTCTAATTGAATTTCAGTTTCCATACAATAAGAATCTACTTAGATGTTTTATTACTTAACTATGCAAATTTTTTTTTAAATACATCAAAAGTCTTTTAATTATGGTCTAAGTCAAAGTACAAAACAGTTTTCGTTATTAGCAATTGCACGAATTATCCCGTTTGTTTATATGTTTTACCTGAGTTTGGTCACCCTAATGGCTTGTTTGTTTGTTATTTTATCTCCTCCTTGTATTTTGTTTATTAAGTAAGACCTCATAAAAGTACATTCCAAAGTAAATTAATACATTTTAAATTGAGTTTAATATACTTGATTCTATACGAAATTCGGGTGTTGTAAAACGAGCAGAGTGACACCTGGGGAAAATATAGTCTATTAATGGGATGAGGTATTACTAGACCTATCAATCCATTTAAGTTTCAGCTCTAGATGTGATAAGTTAATGCAAAAGGGTCTAATTGAACTTCAGCTTTTATAGAACAAGAATATATTAAGCCTTTTTTAACTTAACTATGCATTATTTAAAAATATGATATATATAAAAGTCTTACAATTATGGTCTAAATCATAAACAGTACATAAGCAGTTTTTGTAAAAAAGGAAAAATTATTTAAAAATCCTATTTCCTCTAGCGGCAATTTCTACCCAACTCTGCGGTGTGCTTTAGGCACGGATCGTATCTGGGAATTAGAACTAAACCTCGAGGTCGTCTAATATCCATATTGAGTTTTCGAAATTTCCCAATGGCGGCCAAATATTTCCCCAAAATGATACGATTTCAGCAAGTTTTCCCCAAAAAGGTTAATCCTGCCTATTTCTTTATGTTTTTTGTTTATCTCTAGTATAGGCAGCTTTAAGTGGTGGGTATATGTGTTTAGATTCATAAAAGTATGATAGTACATACTATGCAAAAATTTTACAAATTTTTTTTTAATTTGAAAATAATTCTGACTAGATAAATTAAAAAAAGTGCTCTATGGGAGTCACATTTGCTTTCTTCGTGCGTTACTCTCTGTTCTAATGATTTACTGTGAGATAGTATAGTAACTTTAGAAATACATAACAAAGCTATTAGGCGCCTTAGTACACACGAAAGTATATTTAGTACATACCAAATATAAAATACAAATTTTGTCTGTCATAAAAATTATAGAAAAACATGCAGAGTACATACACACCACACACGCGTAACATTTCTGTTTTTAACCGTCTGCAAAACTGTAGGATTATGTTTTTCGATTGTATTTATGTATATTTCTTTGGCACGCTCTGTAGCCTTAAATGGCTTGATGGGTTTAGCATACGAGATTTCGTTAGATTCGTCTTAATTGTTGGAATAACATAAGCAGAGATTATTATCGTAAATACGGAAACATTATAATTCGCATCGTAATGTTAAGTGTGAGAAACGTAAAAAAATTTCTTTCTTTCACAACTATAGGTGATTACATACAGCTTGCTTATTCGCACGTTGCAGTAACGCCGGCCGAGTATTGCAATTGTTAGCAATAATAATGGATAATCGACAGTAGAATAACAGTGTCTTTAATAATTTGTAATACATTGCGTAGGAATAATGAATTGCATTATTCATTGATGTATTAATTACGATATGTGAACAAGGGACGCTAAAAGAAAGGGGTTTTGAAGAGTGTGAGAGTATGTCGAGGGGTACTATAAAAAAATAATCAGAGAATATTTTCAAAATCGAGAATAACATACCATGAAGCCTGTATTACCCGAAGGGTTAGGCAGAGGTGTACTAATGTACACCCACATTTCGCCGAGTATATTTTTAGGTCCCATGTAATAGGGAGCGAGCCTATTACCATTAATCGGGTACGAAACTAAACTCCGAGCTGCTACTGATAATTTCGAAGGATTAAAAGGGAAAGTATTGATGATTACATAAAGCTTGCTCATTCGCACGTTGCAGTACCGCCGGCCGAGTATTGCCATTGTTAACAATAATAATATATAATCGACAGTACAATAATAGTGTCTTTAATAATTTGTTATACATTGCGTAGGAATAATTAATTGCATTATTCGTTGATGTATTAATTACGATTTCTAAACGAGGGACGCTAAAAGAAAGGGGATTTGAATAGAGTGAGGTATTTCATCAATCCTATACCGTACAGTACTGTCAATTCGTCGAGCTACTATAAAAAATTATCAGAGAATATTTCCAAAAATGAGAATGTGTTGTTTGAATTAAAATATCAGAGATAGCATTAGTAGAAGAAATATTGGTTAGTAGTACGGCTATGCAGATAAAGTACTTCCCCAAAAAAATTCCAAATTTATGCATTAACAGAATATTTTTGATGTGTATCTATATAAATAAATCTGTAGTTTTGTATGTACATGTAACGTTTTTTACAAATTTCCTGATAGACAAACTATATGAATATATGTGCGGATTTAACTCATAAACCACTTAAGCGAATGTCATGAAATTTTGTCAATTGATGGGCTATAAGAATTGTCATTAATAATATTTTAAATGGTAAAAAAATTACAATACAATATTATTAATATTTATTAACTGATTTTCAAGAAATTTTGTGTAATAATTAATAATAGTAACTAGTTTGGATATTTAATTATTTTTATAGGTATTATATTATGCTGTTTTTTTTTTTGTAATGAGTATGTATCTTAATTTAGATTTAATAGTTTATTAATTTGCACGCCACAAATGGCAGAATATGATGCAACTAGTTTTATAAATTTAAGACCTGAATTGACCATTTTCAGATAAATAAAGATACTGTATTGTAGTCATTTGTTAAATATATCACATCAAACATCTACGTCAATTTTATTTAAAAAAAATTAATTTACATGCGTTGAGTGGGGTTTTTATCTTTTTTTATATAACTAAGGTGGTTTTATCTTCCAAATTAGAAGCACTATCATTGCGTGATTGCATATACGTATGTTTGTTGTTCAGATCATTAACATCACAGTTACCTATATATATTTTTAATTAATCTTCACCGTCATATCCAATTGAGGATGTCATCAACTTCTAATTGACTACTGATTATCATCATGTTGAACGTAGAGCTATTGCAGTATATCTTCTTAATGGAATTCATTTGATTATTAGGTATGGAAGATTTACTGTAAAAATCATGAATTTTACAGTATCCAGCTTTACAACAAGAATGAGTTAAGTATATAAATTAACCCTTAAAATAAAGATTCAATACAAGATTTATTACAATAATTAGATTTCATTTTCATAAAAAATAATACCGGGGCTAATAAAAACCTTCTTTTTAAGTCGTTACATCACTCCCCAACAGCTGCTCTATTAAACGTTAAAGTATCTAACTCGCATATTGGCTGACAAACTAAATAGAAATCACGGAAATTTCCAGTGTATAAGCCTCGAACAACCGTTTGGCCTTTTGTACGTATAAATATGTACTACATATGCATACACTATTCTACTACAAGGAAAAATAGTGCTTACACGAATATATTTATATATTTTTATGATACACTTAATTATTTTTGTCAATAGATAGTATTTTACGTAAAAAAGTCAAAATGGTGAAAATTTGTTAGTTTAGCCCATAACCTTTAGGTCATTTGAAATATATCGATAGGTACTACCATTTTATTTCCTTGCTACCTACGTTCAGCCTGACATTCTATGTTTCCTAAAGCCAGAGTAGACCAAATAAAAAACCATAAATCGAATTAGTCAAACGCCGTTGAACATTTATAATTATATTTTTATCGTTATAGGTTTAGTGTTTTAGCCACAATCTCGCCTGATCTTAAGTGACGATGTAGCCCAAGATGGTAGCACCCTAAGTCTAGTGGAAGACTGTCTCTCAAGTTTAGCTGCCGGGACACACCTATTGTTGTTTGGTGATAGATTTTTAACTTGAAGGTGGTAGTTAGCCAGGCACGCATTAGAAAAAGCCCTATTCACCATACTGTGGTTTCATCACGATGTTCTCCTTCACCAAAAGCTCAGGCTTATTGCAGTAATTCGAACTCACGTCGATCGACGCGAAGTCCGTATACGCTACCAACTGAGCCATCATTTTCTTATTACTTTTTAAGTAACTGTTGACAAGCTAAGTGTTATCAATAAAAAAATTGCGATTTTTATTGTATTATAACTACATATAAAAAAGTGTATGTTTTTAAATATACAATGAACATATATAAGATTAGAAAAAAAATGTTAAAAAAATTTAAATTCATATATTATGTTTTCCTGATACTTTTAATAATATTGATTGTGGTCGAATTTCTACCGATTTCGAATACCTACGTACAAAATGACATACGATGTTATTGTTGGGTTATAACTTTTTAATGGTAATACACAGAATACTGAAATCATACACTAATAATGTTTGGTTCTTTTTTTATCGAAAATAATCAACACTTATAGATGAAAGAAATAGAAAACAAGATATTAAATATTTAACTAAGATAACCTGTTCATATTTTTTTATATACGTACCTATACTTATTACTACTTAAAATTGCTCTCTATCGCTTTTTGCAGTAAACTTAGAGCTTCCAGTAAAAATGGCGGAGTTTTAATAGGGTAGGTATAGGGTTCACTCTAAAGCCATACGGAATTACTAATAGGTAAAGATTAGCATTATAATGTCTCTGACATCAAAACTGCTCTCGGCTGCTTCGGCTCTGTGCACCTTTGAGTCAGGACCGGTTCTGGAATTCTATAAATATTTTCAGAATATTAACCAAGCATTACAAATTATACATGTGACCTTCTAAGAGTAATTTCTAATGCGGACGTATCAACTACATGAATCGTATAAGCAACTTTATGCATTAACAGAATATTTTTGATGTGTATCTATATTAATAGATCTGTACTTTTATATTTACATGTAAGGTTTTTTACAAATTTCCTGATAGACATACTATATGAAGGTATGTCCGGATTTAACTCAAAAACGGCCTAGCAAATTCTCATGAAATTTTGTACATGGGAAGCTTATATCATTGGTCAGTAAAAGGTTTTAAAATGGTAAAAAAAAATTACAATACAGTATTTTCATTATTTACTAACAGATTTTCCTGAAATTTTGTACACGGGAAGTATAAGTCATTCAATAATTAATAATAGGCTATACAATAATTAATAGTAAAACTTTTGAAAATCGTAAAAAAATAATAATTCTTAATCGATTTTGATGAAAATTGTACACTGTAATAAAATGTCATTCCTCAATTGATAGACTATATGAATTGTAAATAATATGACGAAAAATAAAATTACTGCGTAATAAAAACACGTGCGGTGTGTGTAGAATATGTATGTGTGTAGGTATGCTGTGCTCGCGTGGACTACAGATTTCTGTCTAACCATTTTGGAGATTACCCGGAACAAACAGACAGACAGATAACATTTTTAAAAATTGGTATTTTGTTATAAGTACTGTATAAACTTATGTCTGTATAATAATAATGAATGAACACATAATTGTAATTCTGCATTAATATTAGGTCGGGGGAAAAAGTCTTTTTGCTTATCGAAGGTATAAACTTGTTAGGGGTCGAGCAGGTGTGGTAAGGTACTTGTATCTCTGATCTCCAAAGGATGGACCCACAGGCGCAAAACAGCACTCTCCCTTAGTGACAACCTTAGCCTGCCACCTCACGACCGTAGTGCGTGGGGTGAAGAGCCACATCCTTCTCGAAGTGACCCTGTCTCGCTGAACATTACGGATCTAGGCTGGAGAGCCGATGAACACTCCTGGGTGTGGCTTGGGGGGGGGGGATACAAACTCAACGACTAACGCTAGAACTCGGACTAATGATTTTGCAGAAGATGTGGTATATGTGGGAACCAGTACTGGTTCTAGGGATGTGTCGCCCATTTGTAGGATGAGATCACCAATCCTTATTTGTGGTGATCGTAGTAAGCGACACTTTCGCCAAGTTAAAGAGTCGGGGCCTGGGTCCTGCTCGGATTCGAGCGACGCCGAGCCAGAACCAAAAGTCCATCAGACGGTGAGACGAGGTAGAGGCCGATCTATGACGAGGCTTTCACCAGTCAGAGGTCGATGCCGAGAGTGAAATTGCGGAGATGGGCCAAACAGGCCTCCGACTCCTGGGTCACACGGTGGTTCTCTGGACTTCCAGGAGAGAAGGCGTCCGTTGACTCCTTGACATCGGAAGCTCTTGAGAGACAAATAAAGAGTTCGGTCTCAACGGTCTTTCGAGTATCGCGTCTCTCCAAGAGACTGAAAGGCACTAGTTCTCGTCTCCTTAAGGATGCAGTTGCCTCTATAACTGAGGCAACGGGTGTCCTCGTATCGAGAAACACCACAGAGGAGACGGCCGCTTTAAGAACGGAGATTGCAGCCCTTAAAAAAGAGCTGGATGAAGTAAAGACGCCACTGAAGCCCACCAAGACTGCTTCCGTATCTTCAGCTGTGAAGAAGTGCCCTTAGCAGGCAGCGAGACAGGAGGCGAGGGAAGTATTTCCTTCCTTGCCAGTGCCAAAATGGCAAGAATTAGGGAAGGAAGTACCTCCAGTATTGGGACTGGATGAGATCATGCATGCCGTTATGCTTCAAGTGGGTAGTATGATGGACGCACGAAATGCCGCACTAGAGGAACGGTTACTTCCGCCACCGCCTCGTCGTCGGTCACCACTTGCAGCGGATCGTAAGGCAGCAGCTGCGAGTCGGGCCGAAACGCCAGCTAAACGGTAAGGCCAGCCCCAAGTCCCTTTCGCCCAACAACCTGTTGCGAAGGAAGAACCCAAGAAAAGGTACGATAAGTTATGGCAAGAAAGTCGGCGCTGTCCCTGCACCCGAGGAGCATCCTCCGATAACCAATCCTCCTGATGGGGAAGGGATTACCGTGGGAAAGAGAGGCAAGCGTAAGCGGACGCGTAAGAAAAAAGATACGCTACCGAAACGGCGAACGCCTACCCTTCGGCTTCCTAAATCGGCTACGGTGGTGCTAAAGCTGAAGCCTGAAGCTTTAAAAAAGAGCCTCACATATACTGAGGTCCATAAACAAGCAAGGGCTAAAGGAAGACCTCGCCAGTCTGGCCAACTCTAGCTTCTACATTAAGATGGCAGCTACTCCGCGTGGTGCATCCCGGGCAACGTCGGCCGCTTTTCGGTCGGTGGCTAATACCTGACGAGGGGTAGGGCTTCGTCTGGCATCCCTCTGAATATCAGAGGGGGCCAATAGACGTAGCGTAGGCGGGCCTGATGTGCACTAGCACTGCCGTCAGACAGGTATTTTACCTCACTTACAACCGCCGTTCTCGTAATCCCATCGGAGTGTCGTGGTCATGTCTCGCGGCTTCGTATGGGACCGAGGGTCTTGGCTTAATCGCCCGGACCGCGAGGAAGAAAACCTCTATAAAAATTACCCCAATCCTAAGCGGCGGCGCACCGCGAGAGGATGCATGGCTGATGGGTTGATCAGTCGTTAGTGCGACCCCCGTCAGAGAACCGGCCGACTCTCTTGACGGGTTATTCTAGGCTTACCCAGGTACAGGGGGCACTGCCTGGGTGGACCGTTTTTCCCCCATACTCGTGGGATTCAAAATGAATAATACAATCTTAAAAACTGTAAACGTTAGGTTAAGTAGGTTAAGTGGGGTAGATAGTGATGGCGGAAGTGGGGGGGGGGGGGGTAAGAAGCGGACTGGGGAGCCGCTTGACGTAGAACAAAGCCCAGTTGTGGCTGCGAAGGTGATGACGGCTCAAAGGGGGGCGCGTCGCGGCTCAGTCCGCTCTCAGAGCGCTGGACGCGCAGTAAAAGGAGGAGGAACTACCTCGATTAAACCCTTCGTGAAGGAGCCAGTTTCAGGGGCAGTCGCGGATGTCGATGTCGTGGTGTCTGTGGATGAAGGCACTGATATCGAGAATATGGATGCGGAGACCCTGAGGGCCCTTGCAAATAATAAAGTGGCCAGCATACTTGATGTATGTCGCACTTCAGGTAACCTGAAGGGGACTTATATCAAGGCCCTCAAGGGAGCAGCCAAGTCTCTGAAAGAGGTAGTTGACTCACTCTTGGAGCGAACTATCAGCGAGGAGACTGCACGCCTCGGACGGGAGACGAGGGTCCTCCGAAGACAGGTAGAGGTCGTGAGGCGAGCGAGAGGAAGGCGATGCCTCCACCTCCTCCGCCTCCGGCCTCAGCTCCACCACCGCCGACAGTACCTCCTGCGGCAGAATGGAAACAGGCCTTGGCTGAGGCCGTAGCTGAACTGCGGAATATATGGGGCCAGGTTCTGAATGCCCGTTTCGCCAATATTGAGGATAGGCTCCTCCCGGCGCCGGTAATTCGTCCACCGTTGGCGGCGGACAAGAGGGTAGCAGGTCCTGCAGCGTCAGGACCTAGGAATGCCGGAACTCCCAGGTCTGGGTCACTTCGGACCAGACCTGTCACGCCTGTGCCGGCCCAGAGGGCCCAACAGGTCGGTGAGTCGATGGCGGCATCATCCACAACTGGCTCGCAGCCAATTGGCATGGAGTGGGCACCACTCCCAGCCTCGACCACCACGCAGGCTTCGACTGGGGCTGAGGCAGCGGGGACAACGGTGGTCCGGCGTCGGCCAAAGAAGGCAGTCGCAGCCCAGACGGCAGTTATGAGGATGGGCACCTCTGCGCCGGAGAAAAAGACTGGGTCCAAGCCGAAGGTAAAGCTCCCTTCGCCTCCTAAATCGGCAGCAGTGGTGGTAACATTACAGCCTGAGGCGTTGAGGAGGGGCATGACATATAAGACGGCCCTGGTAAAAGCGAGGGAAAGCATAGATCTCCCGGAGCTAGGGATCTTGAAGCTGACAACCCGAGAATCCGCCACGGGCTCCCGGGTTATCAAAATCCCTGGCATCCTCGCTGGGGAACGGGCGGATGCACTCGCCATCAAATTAAAGAGGGCCCTGGAAGACGTCGCTACGGAAGTGGTTGTGGCTGCAGCGAGAAAGGGTGGGTGCGAGCCAGCCGAGATCAGGGCTGGCGAAATGCGCCCATATGGGAGTGGTGCATATGCACTTCATATGACCCACCCCCATGCCGCGGCTAAGGTGTTAGCTGAGGCCGGCCGCCTACTCGTAGGGTGGAGTAGTGCCCAGGTGCAAGTCATGGGGGACAAGCCCATGCGTTGCTACAAATGTATGGGCTTGGCCCACACACGTGCTTTATGTCCGTTGGACGTGGAGAGAGGTGGGCTCTGCTTCCGGTGTGGGAAAGAGGGGCATATGGCGGTGACTGCAGGGCCAGTGTGCTGCACTGCGCAGTGTGTGCCGATGGGGGGAAGCCTTCGGCGCATCAAATGGGGGAAGGGATTGCAGGCCCCCTCCCGTCAACAGTAGGGTGCAGAGAACGGCTGCACCTAGAGTGGGTGGCCCTGGGCCTGAGGTATCTGCCATGGACTCTTAATGGAGTACACTCATGGCAGCTACCTTCAGGGGAATTTAAACCACTCCGCCACTGCACAGGATCTCTTTGTGCAGTCAGTGGCGGAGTGGAATATTAGTATAGCGGTTGCCGCGGAGCCATACCACGTTCCGGCTCAGAATAAGTGGGCTGGAGACCTGGATGGCTCCGTGGCAGTTTATAGCCCAGAAATACCCCTCTCCGTCAAAGAGAGGGGGTCGGGGTTCGTGGTGGTCGCCTGGGGAGGGTACGCCATTATAGGGGTGTACTTCTCCCCTAACGGGGTCCTAGTGGAATTCGAGGCTTTTCTTGACTCCCTGGGGCTGGCGGTGAGGCGGCTGACGCCGCTCCCCATCATCCTGCTTGGCGATCTGAATGCCAAGTCAGGGGCATGGGGGGCGGTGACCTCGAACCCTTGAGGCACGGCCGTTGAGGAGTGGGCAGTCCAGGTTGGGCTGTCTCTCCTCAACAGGGGCACGACGCATACGTGCGTGCGACATAATGGGGGGTCGGTGGTGGACTTGTCGTTCGCCACTCCGTCTGTCGCACGCCGTGTGCGAGGATGGAGAGTACTGGAGGAGGTGGAGACCTTGTCTGATCATAGATATATTCGATTCGAGGTCTCCACCTCCTCAGGAGAGCTGGCGTCCAGCCCTCGTAGCGGGGCGACATTCCCCCGCTGGGTGCTTGGTTGCCTTGATCGGGAGAGAGTGGAAGAGGCGGCCATTGTCCAGAGCTGGCTGGCGCCAGCTCGGAGGACCGAAGATGTGGACGCGTCTGCAGACCAATTCCGGGAGGCTCTCACGGAGGTCTGCGACGCGTCGATGCCGCGGGGCAATAACCGCCCGCAGAAGCGGGCAGTTTACTGGTGGTCACAGGAGATTGCCGATCTCCGGGTGGCCTGCTCCGCGGCGAGGCGGCTGCTGACCCGTAGTCGCCGGCGGCGAACGCGAGAACAGGGGGAGGAGGCTCGGCTATATGGCGCCTACAGGGAGGCAAGGAGAACCCTGCAGGCGGGCATAAGCCGGGCCAAAGATGTTGCGTGGGGGGAACTCCTGGAGACGCTGGATCGGGATCCCTGGGGGCGTCCGTACAAAGTGGCCCGGAAGAAATTCCGAGGCCAGGCGCCCCCGATCACAGAGACCCTCCAGCCGGACTTTGTAGAAAGGGTCGTGGGGAGTTTATTCCCCGACCCTCAGGAGTTCCTCTCGCCGGCGATGCCTCCCCCGGGAGATGTTGCTGCGGAGGAGCCGGCTATGCCCCATCCTGTAACTGATACGGAGATGGGGCTGGTGACGGAGCGCCTCCGCAGTAAACGGAGGTCCCCTGGCCCGGACGGGGTTCCGGGCCAGGTGTTGTCGGTGGCGTTGGGTCACATGGGTGGGATGCTTCGGGAGCTGTTTGATCGGTGTTTGTCGGTCGGACAGTTCCCGAAGCTTTGGAAGGAGTGACGGCTCTACCTTCTGGCGAAGGAGGGCCGCCCTTCGAATTGCCCGTCGGCGTACTGGCCCTTGGTGTTGCTGGATGATGTGGGGAAGCTTTTTGAGTGGATAGTGGCTTCCCGTGTCATCCAGCATATTGAGGAAGTGGGGCCGACATTGTCTGACGGGCAGTTCGGCTTCCGGAGAGGGCGCTCAACGTTGGACGCCCTCTCCCACCTGAAGAGCCTGTCTGCGGGGGTGACTGGAGGTGGAGGTAGGTTGTTGGCGGTGTCGCTCGACATCGCCAACGCCTTCAACAGCCTGCCGCATGGGGTTATACGAGAGGCGCTCCGATATCACGGAGTGCCCTCGTACCTGCGGCGGCTGTTGGAGGACTACCTCCAGGGTAGGGTGGTCGCCTATGTGGATGGGCGAGGGACTGTCGTCCGACGAGAGGTGAGGTGTGGCGTTCCACAGGGGTCGGTGTTGGGGCCGCTCCTGTGGAACATGGGCTACGACTGGGTGCTCCGCATAGCGCTCCCATCGGGGGTGCGCATAATCTGCTACGCGGATGACACCCTAGTCGTGGCCCAGGGGGTGGGAGTGTCCCTCGTGGTCAGGCGTATAGGATTGTTGGGCCTCAGGGTGGCGGTAGAGAAAACCGAGGCCCTACTGTTCCACGGGCCTTGGTGTGGACCGCCACCTGGGGCCCACATACAAGTTGAGGGGGCGAGGGTCCGGGTTGGGGCCCAGATGAAATATCTGGGCCTCATCCTGGACGGACGTTGGCGGTTCGAGTCCCATTTCAAGGGACTCGAACCGCGTTTGGTGGGAGCGGCGGCGGCTCTTGGTCAGCTCCTCCCGAATTCGGGAGGGCCGGGTGCGAGCTGCCGCCGCTTATTTGCGGGAGTCGTGCGAAGCATGGCCGTCTACGGGGCACCGATCTGGGTGGGTGCTCTCAGCGCCACAAACAGACGTGTGCTGCGTGCAGCACAGCGCGTTGTGGCGCTGAGGGCCATCCGCGGGTACAGATCGGTGTCCGCGGGGGTGGCCTTTGTGCTCGCCGGCTCCCCGCCGTGGGAGTTGGAGGCGAAAATGCTCGCCGCCGTGTATAGGGACATGGCGGCGAGGAGGGAAAGAAGGGAGCCTCCAGCTCCCACAGAGGTAGCCAACATGAGGAGGGCCCTAAAAGAGGGGGTAATTAGGAGATGGGGGGAGGACCTGGCGGACGCGCGTTATGGTAAATATACCATAGACGCCATCCGCCCGGTCCTAAGAGAGTGGTGTAAGAGGGAGCATGGCTCCCTCACGTTTCGACTGGTGCAGGTGCTGTCCGGACATGGTTGTTTCGGATGGTACCTGCACCGGATCGCAAGGAGGGAGGTGACCACCGTGTGTCATGAGTGCGGTGCTGCCAATGACACCGCGCAACACACTCTTTCTGAGTGTGCTGCGTGGGAGAGCCAGCGCCGGGCTCTGACCGCGGTGGTAGGAGGGGACCTCTCGCTCCCGAGTGTGGTTTGCGCCATGCTCGGCAGTGAGAGGTCGTGGGAGGCGGTGGCCTCCTTCTGCGAGGAAGTACTGTCGCAGAAGGAGACTGCGGAGAGGGCAAGCGAAGATGATCCTCTGAGCGGTCCTCTCCGCCAAAGACGAACGGGTGGCAGGAGGAGGCGATTCGTCCGCCAACTCCCGCCGCCCTAGCCGAGCCAGGAAAGACGGGGGGGGGGCCGTCTTTCCATTGCACAGGTTCGGCGGCTGTGGGAGACAGTTAGGGTTGTACCGAATTGTCTCCCTTTGTGGTGGCCCGGCAGTAGTAGCTGGGCCTGCCACCGGGGCGACGTGGTTGAATGCAACCGCGAGCCCATGTCGCCCCACTAAGGCGGCTGAGGTACACCGTGGAGTTTTAGTGACTAAGAGTCTCACATAACCACTCGCCCCCCCCCCGGGCGGGTGTGTACCCATGACGGGTTTCTCCACGTTAAAAAAAAAAAAGGTACCGGGCACAACAAGTGCGGAGAATGCGGATGCCCTCGCTGTGGCTCTCAATAATAATGGCACTCCATGTTCTCCAGGCGAATCTTAACCACTGCGTCAGAGCTCAAGATCTATTGGTCCAGAGTATGGCACAGTGGGCTATTCATATCGCCGTGGTCTTTGAGCCTTATTACATCCCACCCGGAGATAGCTGGGTGGGAGACCTTAACGGCTCAGTGGCCTTAACATCTAGGGCAGCTGCAGGCTTCCCACCCTTTGTCGTAGTCACAAAGGGTCGTGGAAGTGTAGCTGCTAACTTCGGCGATATTACAGTGGTGGGGGTATACATACTCCCAAGTTGGAGTCTCGCCGACTTCCAGGTATTATTAGCTGAACTGGGAAACGTCGTTACCCGTAGCCACCGTCACCCCGTGCTAATGCTCGAGGACTTCAATACTAAATCTGTAGCTTGGGGTTCCCCGACTACGGATGCGAGAGGCAAGGAGCTAGAAGAGTGGGCCCTAACAACTGGCCTACACGTCCTAAATAGGGGTTCAGTCCACACGTATCATTCGCTAGCCCTGCTATAGCACGCCGTGTGCGGGACTGGAGAGTCCTTGAGGGGGTAGAGACGCTGTCGGACCATCGGTATATTCGGTTCGACGTTTCAGCTCAAACCTCGGACAGTCCTGTCCTAGAAACCCCTAGTGAGGGCTGTCCGCGTTGGTCATTAAAACGCCTCAACGTAGAGGCGTTCAGCGTAGCCGTCATTGGGCGGGCCTGGGATCTCGATAGGACTCCCAACAGGCCTGCCCATGTGGAGCAGGAGGCTGAACGGCTTCGCAGGGTTGAAACGTGTGCCTGTGATGTAGCTATGCCTCTGAGGCGTATACCCGCCAGAAGCCAGGTGTACTGGTGGAGTGCCGAGATAGCGCAGTTGCGCGATACTTGTGTCTCGGCGAGACGCCAGTATACCAAGCATAGGCGGAAGCGAAGCCAAACACAGGACACGACTGCTCTGGAGGCGGAGCTATACGGAGGGTACAGAGCTGCCATAAAAGCGCTCAAGGAGGCTAAAACCAGGACAAAAGCGTTGGCTCGAGAACAACTACTGGAGACGCTCAGTCGGCATCCGTGGGGGCGCCCCTATCGCTTAGTGCGGGGAAAATTTCGCCCAGCGGCCCTGTTAAGTCTTATAGTTCATTTATGAACTAACCATCATAATGTTTACTTTTTTTAATAGGGTATGCACATTTTTATGATACTTTGTGGTCGATTAAGCGAGTTCAGTTGACGTTGGTATTTTATTTATTCAAAGTTTAACTTAGTACAATTAGTTCAACACCTCAAAAGGTTCAAAATAGTTAAAACTTCACCATTTATCACGACTTTAACAGGCCTCCCGGTAATCCAGACTCTCCAGCCTATGTTTCTCGAGCAAGTTCTGAAAAATCTATTCCCATTGGGGACATAGCATACCCCTCAATCCATGGCTCCGCCTTTGGCGACCAACGCGGACGAGGATGGTGACGTACCCGAAGTGACCCGGGAAGAGCTGAGCCGAGCGGTGCGACGGCTTCAGTCGAAGCACACCGCTCCAGGACCTGACAGCAAACCAGGCTGTGCACGGGTCCTGGCTCACGAGATCCTCGAGTCCCGCCTGATGGTACTCTTCACAGTGTATTTTGAGTAGGGCCGATTTCCGCTGTGTTGAAAATCCGGCCAGCTGGTCCTGCTTAAAAAGGAGGGGCGCCCAACGGATACTCCGTCCGCATTCCGCTCCATCGTGTTGCTGGACGAGGTGGGCAAACTCATGGAGCATCTACTACTTGACGGAAGTGGGGCTGGACGTGGCCGAAAACCAGTTTGGTTTTCGCCGAGGGCGCTCCATCATACACGCGATCACGCACGTGAAGAGTCTGGCGGAGGATGCGATCTCCCAGGGCGAAGTGGTGCTGGCGGTGTCCTTAGACATCGCAACGGGTTCAACACCCTGCCCTGGAGCAGCATACGAGAGGCGCTCCAGTACCATGGAGTGCATCCTTACTTCCGTCGCATCGTTGGAAATTATTTAAGACAGAGGACCATCACCTTCACGGGATCGGAAGGATGGAGTCGGCGAGACATATCTAGCGGTGTTCTACAGGGGTCAGTGCTTGGCCCCATTTTGTGGAACATCGGCTATGACTGAGCGATACGCGGTGCGACTCTCAGCGGAGATTGCGGCGTACAGGTCAGAGCTTCACCAAAATCCTATGGTGGAAGTGTGGGACTTGCTACTTAGCCATCCTAACTCAGGCGTAGCGACCGTGCAAGCCATCAGGCCAATTTTGGCTAGATGGTTCCTGTTGTATCGGGACGTGTGAAATCAAAGACAGTCATAAGCGAACTCACGTTTAATGAATGACGCTTTCTTTACATAGCTATAGTCATACATAACATCTTCCCCCTTTATTAAAGCACATGTACATATACCACACTCATCATTTTTACAATTAACATATTAGTAACTAAATATACAACATTGAATAAAATTGTTTATAATCGACCCTAGGCAGCGGACGTAACCTGGAACCATCATCTCTAGAGTACTTTTCTGAACGAGCTGTTGAAGTCTCCACCGCGGCCGTCGCGTGGACTTGCTCATTAGAATGCAATGTTGGTTCGCGGTCCGACTCGGAATTATTAGAGCCTTCGACATGTTCTACATGTACCTGAGGGGTAGCAGAAACTGACGAAGCCTGTGATTCAATTGGTGTATGAATATTACATGAAGAGCCACTTTTAGTAAAGTCTTATAGATTTTCCCTTCGCTGTTGTCAAATCCCTTATACAAAGCTATTTGATTTTTATGTTTTTTATGTATAACATTACTTTCAATGTCTTTAATTAAATAAATAACCTTGCCAAGTTTTTTTATAATAATACCTATGCCCCAATTGTCTCTTTTGTTCATACTGTATTTTTTATATATGTATTACTTTCTGGCCTAATTGTAAATCTTGTTTCTTTTTACCACCGTATGTTTTTACTCTGTGAACACTGTTTTTGATGAACATGGTTAGCGAGAGTACTCGACGAAGACTTAGATGGTGACTCATTCAATATATCAAGGCGTGAACGAAGTTTCCGGCCGAAAACCAACTCAGCCGGTGATGAACCTATTGTACTATATACTGAGTTTCTATAGTCAAATAGGTATTTCAATAAAGTTACTTCACTTTGCCTAGTATTTTCACCATTAATTAAGCTGGATTTAATACCTTTTTTAATGATTTTAACAAAACTCTCCGCCTGCTCATTGCTCGACGGGTGATAAGCAGGTGACGTCTTGTGATCGATACCGTTGACTCGACAAAAAGTTTTAAATTCTTGTGACGTAAAAGCCGTGCCGTTATCACTCACTATGGTGTGCGGTAAACCGAATCTCGCTATAAACTCTTGTAGTTTAAATATGACTAACGAAGATGAAACTGAAGACATTTTATAAGATTCCACCCATTTTGAATACGCATCTACTATTATAAGATAAGTACAACCGTTTATTGGGCCTAAAAAATCTATGTGTATTCTATAGAAAGCCTGTGGAGGGTATGGCCATACTGCAAGCGGGGCCCAGCCTGGCGAGCTTCGTAATTGCATACGCACATTACAAATAGCAATTTTTTTTTCCATTGCTGTATCTAGTCTAGGAAACCAAAATCTTCCTCTTGCCTCTGCTTTTGTTTTAACTATGCCTAAATGAGATTTATGTAATTCAGATAAAATTGTTTCCCTTAGACTTTTGGGAATAACAATTTTATGTCCGCGCATCACACAACCACTTTCGTATGATAATTCTTAACGACAGAGAAAATATGGTTTTAAATCGGCATTTGATATTTTTGGTGGCCACTCATTTAAGATATAGAATATGATCTTTTGCAATAATACGTCTTTTTATGTTTCATCGCGAAGTTTGACGCGAGTGACTGGCATACTATTATCAATGACAAAATTAACATACGATGCCCGATCGTCCATCAGGTCGTTCTCTGCGTGCCCTTCCGAGAGCACGGTCCGCTCGCACCTCGGCCCTGGCCGCGGCCGTCCAAGGCGACTGAGTCCTAATGACTGCGCGTGCGCCGACGATGCGACCGATCGAACAGACGGCGACGGTGCTGCCAGCTTACGTTCCGTTGCGTCCGCGTTAGCCCGAGATAGATAATCAGCACTATTATCGGCATTACGTACATATTCTATCGTGTAATTATATGCACTTAAAAACATCGCGTCTCTTTGTAGTCGATTTGCCGATACTTCCAGAATGCCACGATGTGGCCCAAATATTGACAATAGGGGTTTATGATCGGTGCAAAGTATAAAAGGTATTGACCTACCATATAAATACTGATGAAATCGTCTAATACCGAATATAATCGCCGTGGCTTCTTTTTGTATCTGAGCGTATCGTTTCTCGGCTTTGTTCAAAGTGCGAGAAGCAAACGATACTGGTCGCTAAATTACACTTCCATCTATTTGAGATAAAATAGCACTTAGTCCGGTAGGGGACGCATCTACAGCCAGAATAACCGTGGCACTTGGGTTGAAGTGCGCTAAGGTTTGTTCCGAAGTTAAATATCCTTTAATAGTTTCAAAAGCAGCCATATGTTCATCAGTCCATTTCCATTTATTACTTTTTTGTAATAAATTATATAATGGGCTGAGGACACTAGATGCTCTTGGGACAAAACTTCTGTAATAATTAACTAACCCTAGAAAAGATTGTAACGTACCGATATTAGTAGGAACTGGAGCATAAGCGATTGCCTCAATTTTCTTCGCAGATTTTTTAAATCCGTGTTGTTATATTATTTATCTGGAAGATAATCTTATTTACCTTACAATTTTCAGATAATATGGGGTTTACAAATTATTAGTACACAATTTTAATGTCCATAACCGAGACGTTCTTCTTGCTCCGACAGCTCAGCGTAGAGATCCTTGCCTAGGATCTAGAATAGAAGTCAGCACGGTGTAGGCCGTATCAGGATACACTGCTCAAGCAGACGACGCAGCACCAAATATCTTATCTATTGAGATTTCCTCATATGTAATAGGAAAATTTATTATTTGTATTATAAATACAAAATCCAGGTGATACTTTCCCGGTAGTGTTCTTTCAATGTTCAGTAGGTATTTGTCGTTTTGACAAAGGGTGTTTCACCCATATTAATATTAAAATTATAAATTATAACAATTAAAATAACTTTTCTATTTAAATATGTTATAAAATAAACTATCTTTTCGACTCCCAGGTCTGTTGTACAATGAATCCCATGATCAGATCCATCCTGAAAAATCTGTCATCCTCTCTGTTCTAATTTTCTATTTTCGTTTGAATTCAAAATTTCATCTTACTAGACTTTTATTTTAAAAATTCAAAATAAATCTAATCATAGATTTATTTTGCTAAACTAGAACCTGGATAGAATATTTGTCTATACCTGAGAAACTCCTAACTGCGCATGCTCTATTACTATAAAAGAATTATCAATGACAGAGATTGTCATAATATTGCAATGTAAACAATACGAACCTAAAATATTAACAAAGCTGTTATTAAACCAAAATTATCAAGTTATAAATTATCTAAACGCATCAATACATAAACCTATCATTAATTGGTATCCTGGAAATAAAAGAATAGGTACACAAAAACAATAATAAGGTAAATCGAATGAACTTATGATGAATAATATAAAGTAGATATTAAATAAGATAAATAAGATTATCTTCCAGATAAATAATATAACAGTGTCTATCAATAGTAAAGCCTAAATATTCCACCTCATTTAAAAAAAATCACACTTCTTTTTCTGTAGCGTTAATCCAACTCCTTGCAATCTCTTTAATACCGCATTCAGTCCGGCTAGATGCTGGGAAGTATTTACTCCAGTAACCAGGATATCATCTAACATGCACAAAACTCCATCCATACCCGACAATACACATTCCATTGCCCTTTGGAAAATAGCTGGTGCGCTCGCGAGGCCGAATACCAGACGGGTATACATGAAAGGCCACGATGAGTATTTATACAAGTGTAAAGTTGTGACGCCTCATCTAGCTCAAACTGAACGTAAGCTTGTGAGAGATCTAATTTACTAAACTGTTTGCCACCATGCAACTTAGTAAATAATTCTTGTGCCGTTGGTAAAGGATATTTGTCGACTTTTAGATGTTTGTTTACCGTAACCGAGTAATCTGCACAAAGTCTAATATCTCGATTGCGTTTTAATACTGGTACTATTGGTGAGGCATATTCCGACAACTCGACGGGCACAAGAATACCCTCGGCTAACAAACGGTCGATCTTATCTTTTAACGCGTAGGCTATCGGTCTCGCTTTACAAAAAACTGGTTTCGCGTCTTCTTTTAAATGTAATTTTACCTTATAACGATTAAATTTCCCTAACTTATCGGAAAATACTGCGGGATAACGAGCTTGTAAATTTTCTGATAATTTATTTTGGCTATTACAATAATTTAATGATAGTAATTGCAACTGAAACGTCGATATAAAGTCGCGTCCCAAAAGAGGTGGACCCCCATTGTGAACTACACATACATCTAACGGACAAGTACGGCCCTTGTACGTAAATTGCAGTTCCACTGTTCCTGCACAATTGATTCTATCTCCGGTGTATGTAAATAAGCGTTTCATAGTTGACGATAACGACACATCAGAAAAATAATTTTTGTACTTTTGAAATGAAATAACTGTTACAGCTGACCCGCTATCGATTTGAAACCTCATTCGGACGCCTTGAACTAATACTAGTTCCGCCATCGGTTCACCACTAATAGAGCGAATATTGAATAACTTACCGTCATCGTCGGTACCCTCGTTATGTATATAATTTATTTTAGTACACATACGGCGCAAATGACCCTTTTGTTGGCACTTTTTACATTTATATTTGGTATATCTACATTCTGCCGCGATATGATTCCTTAACCAAAACACCGTGCACTGCACTTTGCTATCGCTAACACTTTTAGACTATTTACGATCTTGTACATCTGCTCGTTTTGCGCCAGCCCTTGAGCTGACGCGGCCGCTGTCAACGAGCGTGCGTTGCTTATGTTCACCGCTAGTTCCATTGCTTTTGCTTTTGGCCTTCCTGGTCATGCGCGAAAAGTTTTTCCTGCTCGGATCCGGGTAACATGCCCATTAAGAAACGGTCACGTAACGCCTCCTCGATGTCCTGGAACTGACATTTTTTTGTCAGACCGCATAGCCTCGCTGCCCACTGTGTATATGATTCATTCAAATTCTGCGTAGCGGCGTAGAAAGTATATCGATCGCCAAATCCTTTTTTTGTGGGTGTAAAATGATCGTCTAGCAGCTTTAGGATATCTTCATACGGTAGGTACCACTTGTACATCTTTGGGTAAAGCTAAATCCGATGCCAATTTATATGTACCGTCACTGAGTGAACTTAACAATATGGCCCTCTTCAAGACTTCATTGTTCCCAATGTTGTTTGCAATAAACCATTGCGATAATCTATTTTTGTATGTTACCCATGACTGGCTAGCATGGTCAAAACTTGATAAAACACCGAAATGATACATTTAACTTTTTAATAAAAAAAATCTACCAATTCTAACTACTAATTCTACCAAACTCGTCACCACTGTTGTATCGGGACGTGTGAAATCAAAGACAGTCATAAGCACACTCACGTTTAATGAATGACGCTTTCCTTACATAGCTATAGTCATACATAACAGTTCCGGAGACGGCATGACACTCTCATCTTCCGGCTGACGAAGGTACTCGCGGGAAATAGCTGTTTCGGGAGTTACCTGTGTCGCATAGGCTGGGAGATCGCTTCTGGGTGCCATCATTGTTGCTGTGCAGCACACACTAGCCGTCTGTCCCGCATGGGACTCGCTGCGCCATGACGTTGTCCCGACAATCGGCACCGATCTCTCGCTCCTGGCCGCGGTTCTGTCTATGGTTGAGAACGAGAGCGGGTGGAACTCCTTCTCCTCGTTTCGCGAGTAAGTCATGCTTGCGAAAGAGGAGGCGGAGAGGGAGTGTAACACCTTGCTCCTCTCCCGCAGTCAACGAGCCGGGCGCCGGAGACCGCGTGATGATTTCCGGCTGCCTTAAGTGGTCTGCAGGTAGCGGACCTGGGCATGTCCGTCACCGCGTAAATACAGGCCCGAGATGGAGGAGGCACACTGGTGTTCGTGTGCCCTCCGAGACTCGTTGGAGGTGCCGATTACCTCCAACCGCGACGGAGCCCCGTGGTAGGGCCACACCTGCCGGGTCGAGCGGATGACATGTGCAAGCAGTTCCCGTGCACCACACACCGTGGGGTTTTAGTCGGTAAGAGTCCGACATACCCCTCCCTTGAACGGCCCGACTCGAGAGGCGGATCCAATGCAGGATTTCCCCACGTTAAAAAAAAAATATAACCTTGTTATAAAATTTATTTGTCCTTACTATTTGTATCTGGCTGATTTTGGTAACACTAAAAAGGTTAAATTAAAAAAAAAAAAAAAAAAAATTAAAAAAAAAATCCAATCATTTGTTTTTCTTTCTGTAAAAATGAGTGAATCTAATGAAGAAATTCGATACATTATAAAATATTTTTACAAAAAAGGCAAAAATGCAATTCAAGCAGCGAAAAAAATTTGTGATGTTTATGGACCTAATGCAGTGTCAGTAAGAGTAGCACAAAGTTGGTTGAAAAGTTTCAGTCAGGAAATTTTGATATTAAAGATTCCCCTCGCTCTGGTCGCCCTGTTATGAATAAAATGGACGCCATTTTTGAAAAAGTGAAGCAAGATCGGCATATCATTAGTTCCGATGTAACTGAAGGACTGGACAGGCGTTGCCAAGCTCGGATTTGAAGCGGTTGAACCCACGTACATACAATTCACTCCACATACACACACACTTCACAATTGGCCGTCCAGTTATCAGGGATATCGCCCGCGCCTGACGAGGTGAGTCTTCTTTTGTTTGTAATCAATTACTACGTATCGTAGCAATAGATTCGAGAGGGATCGTGATTCGCGAAGATCGATTCTAGGGCTCAGCGTACGTCACGCGAATAGTACGTCGCGAACCTTTTCGTACACTAGCTATTCCAAAGAGCTCGATATTTGAGTGCCACACGAGCTCAATGAAAGAAACATAATAAATCGTGTACTCATTTGCGATTCATTTCTGAGACGTAATTTACCCGAGCAGTTTTTGAAGAGATTGATAACTGGCGATGAAAAGTGGATCACGTACGACAAGAACGTGAAAAAAGGTCAAGGTCCAAGGTCGGCCTGTTCTGATCACAGTCGTCTAGGCCCTCTATGTGGGTGGTAACAACCTCCCCCAGAGACAGCCAGATCGACCGCTCCATCTCCACAAAGTGTTTCTCCAAATAGCTGACTAGAGCTTTCGGCAGGACGCCAAGTACCCGGCCAGAATGCTCTGGTTGTGATTCCAGCTCCAGTGCTGGCTGCACCTCCGATACTGGCGATGGAAGTAGCTCCGTCGTTGAGCTTCGCAGGGCGACAAGTTCTGCCCTGAGTCTATTGACCTCTTGGCGGGGCTTACGTGTCTTCTTGCAAAGGATGAGAGTTTCGCTCGCCACAGTCCGCGTCAGGGCAGTAGAAGTGACCTCCTGCAAGGTCCAGGTCACCTCCTTCAGAGACTTGATATACGTACCCTTAAGGTTGCTAGATTTCTTTCCTTGCAGGGTCGAGGAATTCAATGGCCTCGAGTACCTCCACGTCCGCCTCGTCATGTGCCTCTGCACTTTAGGACGGTTCGGTAGGGGGACAATCCGTTGACCCACCTGCCTCCCCAACAGCTGTCGCACGAGTGATCCTCCCAAATGACTCTGGGTCGTGCGTCTTTCCCCTCCGAGCTGTATTGAACTTGAAAGGAGGAGTTTTCATTAAATTCCCTCCAGTGACATCAACCGGATTCAACCGCTTTCTGTGTCGACCACCAAAGGCGTTGAGCTAACAGGCCTATCAGCACAGTGCTGAACTGCAAAATAGTCAAGCTTCCGATCACTCTCCAGAACCACAGATGAAAAATTAGTTGTCCGTGTTAAGGTTGCCAGTGTCGTCGTTTGTGCTATCGTATCCGTCGTTGTGCTCGCCATGGTCGTCGTTATCTTACTAGAACTACGAAAAACTCTGTCCCCCCCCCCCCCCCCCCAAAAAAAAACGCGGGGCAGCCCGAGCTACGCTTGGGGAGGGAAACTCCCTTACGGGTACCCTCCTGGGGTAATTCCTTTTTAAACCTTGCACTTTCCATCTTAACTTTTATCTTCGTCGAGTTCGCAGTACGCCTGCCGGGATCGGTATGAAACAACCGATCCCGCCAACTGCTACCCGGAACTGGGCCCTTGGGGCTCAAAACTGAGCCCTTATCAGCCCCAGCCCGGTACTGGGTGCGCTGCTCACACGTCACAAACAGGAGCTTTTAACGGCCCTCCAGACGTCACCCCTGCAAGGTCCCCTCTGATAAGTAGAGGGATACCAGGAGGAGCGCGGCAGGTATCAGCCACCTTCCAAAGTGGCTAACGATGCCCGGGGAGGTTCCTGACATCGCACTCCCTGTGGCTAAACCATTTTTTTTTACGTGGAGAAACCCGTCATGGGTACACACCCGCCCGGGGGGAACGTGTGGTTATGTGAGACTCCTACTCACTAAAACTCCACGGTGTACCATCGGCCACCATAGTGGGAAGCCGCAGGGACTGCGGTTGCATTCTGCCGCGTCGCCCCGGCGCTAAAGAGAGACAGTCTGGTACAACCCCGACTGTGTCTCAGCCGGCTGAACCAGTGCAATGGGAAGATGGGCCGCTCGACCCATCTCCTCTTGGTCCAGCTAGGGTGGAGGAAGAAGGCGAAAGCGCTCCCTCCTACCACCCAACGTCTACGCAACCTCCCCCTAAGGAGGTCTCGGTGCTGGTGTCGGTCTTCCCTTTTTAAGGGGTGGCCTGCACTTTGCACCGCGCCACTGCCCGTGCCATGGACGTTAATATGGCCAGCTCTGATAAGGGCCGGCTCACACCCCCCCTTTGCCGCTGCGACCGCAACGACTTCTTCCACCGACACGGAGTCATCTAAGCCTACAATGCGAATGTTAGCCCGCTTAACAGGCCGTGACACCGTAGCCACGCCCGTTAACTCCTCCTACAGGTGCTCAGCCAACATATCCGCTTGCCCCGAGCTTTGGTCACCGCGGATCTCCAGGATTCTAGATCCAGCGGCAGAGTGACGCAGCGAGAAATCCGTTATGCCGAGTTCCACCAAATTGACCCGGTCCCGCGCTTCCAGTGGAGCATCCTTGTAGCTCACTCCCTCCGCCACAGCTCCCGGCTGCAGCGTAATCACTATCGCAGCCCAGCGCGGTGTCGAAGGGAGCTTCGCCTTGGGCATAGGCTTGGATCTAGGCCCGCCTCCTGATGGGACTGTAGCCACCTCCGTCGGAGCCTTAGGAGGCTTTTTATGTCGACGACGTCGACGAGCCACGGTGGTCCATCCCTCTTTATTTGGCGCCGCTAGGTCTGAAGCAGGAACTGCAAGCACATGCGCTGCGATCGTCGACTTAGGTTTCTGGACTTTGGAAACCACCGGAACAGGAGCCAACTCCTTGTCAGCGGCGAGAGGAGGGCGAACCACCTTGGCAGGGAGGAGACGGTCATCCAGAGCCTCAATGCGGGCGGTGATATCCTCCCACATCGAAACCCAGAGTGACCACTCCATCCTGTCCATGTGGACCCCCACGCGTAGACTGACAATTGCACCAGGGAACCCTGGTTGTTTTCCAGCAACACCTGACACGATGGTGGCACAGGAGAAACCTCCACCCGACTGCGCAATGAGAATAGCTCCACCTTCAGGTCATAGGTCTCCCGACGGAGCCTCCCCGTCTCGCGCCGGAGGACGAGGTCTCTTCCGCCACCGTTCGCGTAAGAGCGGTGGCAGTCACCTCTTGGAGGATCAAGGCCGCCTCCTTCAGTTGTTTGACATAAGTACCCTTAAGGTTGCCAGAGTTTTTGGCAACCTTAAGGATCTCATCCGTCTGCTCATTGTCGAGAGCTCTCAAACTGTCCGGGTCGAGAAGCTCGATCCCGTCGAGAACCCTTACATCCGTGACAGAGACCGCTTCATCGGTGCAGGCCGGTTCAAAAGCAGGATAATTGGCCCCGCCTGCCTCACCTACTACTGCCGTGCGTGGCACCCCAGCAGAGGAGCCCAGGTAACGGGCTTTAGTCCTCTGGGCAGTCGTTACCTTGTTA
>JAVKPJ010000177.1:0-14386 GCA_033032175.1 Saturnia japonica
CCTCTCCGAGCACGTCTCGGGCTGCCCCACGTTTTCTGGGGGGGGCAAAGCTTTGCGAAATTTACACACAACGACTACTTTGGCGAGTACAAGGACTCTTGATGGAAACGATTTGGATGTCGAACTGATGGATAAACCGACGACTATGGCACGAAAATGGACTACTGATCGATCGTTTAACATGGATAGTGCAAAATTACAATTTGAACTACCCCAGGAGGGTACCTTAACCGGAGAATCCCTCCCGGGCTTGTCCCGGGCTGCCCCACGTTTTCTGGGGGGGCAAAATTTTGCATGAGTTGGATTTAAACACGATGACTTTGGCGCGAAAATGGGTATCCGATGAAGAAAACATGATGGACAGTGCAACAGTAAATAGTAAACTACCCCAGGAGGGTACCAGCACTACTCGTGCTGGAGAATCCCTCTCCGGGCTTGGCCCGGGCTGCCCCGCGTTTTCTGGGGGGGCGAATTGTTGCGAGACTCAACTACTCCGACGACTTTGGCTTGCTCAAGGACTTCTGTTGCTTCACCAATTGTTGTACTGGAAAGGCTGCCGGCTCTTGAAAGAATGGCGTCTGTTGAATGTCTCTCAGACAGTAGTAACTGCAGTGCGGACACCTTTGAGACCGTTGAATCCATTGAGGGGAGTGAGTATCCTTGCTTAAGTAAGTTTTTCCGTAAGCGGAAAGGGAAAAACTTGGATGAAGGTTCTGCCCCAGAGGCGGGTTCTGACGTTGAGCCGGACAATATCACGAAGGATGCTCGTATAACTCCCGCGAAGAAAGGCAGGGGTCGCCCTCCGACCACAGGTAAATATGTGGGTCAGTATGTGGCACAAAAGGAATTAATCCGCCTTGAGCAGGAAGAGCTCCGTCTCCGTGCGGAGCAAGAGGTGGCAGACCTGGATGAGGAAGCCAGGCAACTCCGAGTTGCCACTAGGGCGCATGGTACAAATCAACCGGAGGCTACTCTTGACCTGAACGAATTGGCTAAAAAGAGCGTAGAGGTGGTTCTAAAAGTAGCCAAGAAATCCGGCAATCTGAAGGGACTTTCCAAAAAGCCTTAAACCATGCTGCAGACTCTTTAAAAGAGATCTTGGAAGTGCTCCAATGCCGGACCACAAATAGTGAAACGGCTCGCTTAAAAGCGGACAATGACCACCTAAAAGAGGACTTACTCCGTCAACAGACGGAGATGGCGGAGCTTCGAAAGGAGCTAGCTGATATGAGAGTGCAAATAAGCCAGCTGCACCCTCAAGCACAGGCGTCACAGCCCATTACGGTGCCCGGGCAGCAGATTGTGCCACCTCGCAAGAAGGCGGCGAGGGAGGAATTTCCTCCCCTGCCGCAGCCGCGCGAGTCGAGGATTCAGATGGAGCCGCCTCAAGTAGTCTCTGCTGAAAGATTCGAGCAGGCGATGCTCCGAATGGAAAACATAATGTTCGCTCGGCTAGAGGCTATGGAGAACAGGCTCCCGCCGGAGGAGCGGATGCGACCTCCATTGGCCGCAGATCGTAGGAATGCTAATGCAAAAGCAGTACTCGTACCTGAAGAACGGTCCTCTAAACTTCCAACTCCTCCGTTGTCAGCCGTCAAAAACGTAAAAAGAGGAACCAAGGAGAAGGCTAACAATGCTACGGCAATTCCAGCTTCGTTAGCTCCTTCCACAAATAGGGAGCAGCCGGTAGTGCCTAAACCCGTAGAAGGGGAATGGGTGCTAGTTGGTAAGAACGGTCGCCCTAAAAAGCCAGCTAAATCGAAGAAGTCAACTCCTAAGAAGGAGAAGGGCCGTAAACTCCGAGCACCAAGAACAACTGCGGTGTCAGTTACTCTGCAGCCGGAGGCGGAGAAGAAGGGTTTTCCTACTTGCAGGTGCTCCAAGGAATAAAAACCAACGTCAAGCTGGCTGACCTGGGTATTGAAGGGATCCGTTGGAGGAGAGCAGCGAACGGTGGTTACCTTGTCCAGATTCCTGGTGCCGCCAGTGGAGATAAAGCAGATGCCCTGGCAGCCAGATTTAAAGAGGTGCTTCCAGCAGAGGGCATTAAAATATCCAGGCCCATGAGGTGTGCAGACATTCGTATCTCGGGCCTAGACGAATCCGTCACAGCAGATGAAGTTATCGCTGCTGTGGCCGAGACTGGCGGATGTCCCCGGGAGCAGGTGAAAACGAATGGAGTACGTCCAGGGCTAAGGGGGCTCTGTACGGCTGTAGTTTCTTGTCCTGTGGCGGCAGCGAAAAAAGTCACGGACGGCCGACGACTTCTGATTGGGTGGGTGTCGGCACAAATTAAGCTCTTGGAGCCTCGGTCTCGAAAATGCTTTAGATGCTTACAAGCCGGACATCTGGGCAATAAATGCACCTGCCAGGTTGACTGTAGTCAGCTATGCTTCCGGTGCAGTCAACCGGGGCATAAAGCCGTTGAGTGCAGTGCGGAGCCACACTGTGCGGTTTGCGCAGCTTCAGGCAGTCCTGCTGCCCATCGAGTGGGTAGCAGGGATTGTGGTAAGCCTGCGCCCTCAACCAAAAACGGGGCGAAGAAGAATAGGGGCAGGAGCAGGGGTAAGAACCCGGCCCAGCCCTCGACGTCATCGGTTGTCACTGAGACGCCGGCGACTTCCCATGAAGGCGAAATGGAGTGTCATCAATAATAATGGCACTCAATTCTTACAAGGTAATCTCAACCACTGTGCCAGAGCTCAAGACCTCTTGTTCCAGAGCATGGCGCAGTGGTTGATCCACATCGCCGTGATGGCCGAGCCGTACTATGTTCCCGGCAGATAACTGGGTGGGTGACTTGGACGGTTCGGTGGCCTTAGTGTCCCAGGCCGCTGCTGGTGCCCCGCCTTTCTCCAACATCTCGAGGGGTCGGGGGTACGTAGCAGCACATCTCGGTGACATGGTCGTAGTAGGGGTGTATATGCCCCCAAGTAGAAGTCTCGCTGACTTTGAGGGATTCCTCGGGGAGATGCAAATCGTTGTCGGTCGTATCCATCCTCACCCGTCCTGGTCCTCGGGGACTTTAACGCTAAATCAACAGCTTGGGGTTCCCCGTCAACGGACGCTAGGGGTGAGGCTCTGGAGGAGTGGGCTATATTAATGGGCCTACTTGTCCTCAATCGGGGGTCCGTTAACACGTGCGTGCGACAGCAGGGCGGTTCTATAGTGGATATTACGTTTGCAAGCCCTGCTTTAGCACGCCGAGTTCGGGGCTGGACAGTCCTTGAGGGAGTGGAGACGTTGTCGGACCACCGATATATACGGTTCGACATCTCCACCCGGGCCTCGGATGTACCGGCCCGTAGGACCTCCGTAGAGGACGGTCCGCGTTGGGCATTGAAGCGCCTAGACCGTGAGGTACTTCTGGAAGCTGCCGTCATGCAGGCCTGGGTTTCCGGTGAACCGCCCGACAGGCTTGCTGATGTCAACGAAGAGGCGGAGTCACTGCGCGCAGATATGACGCGTGTCTGCGACGCGGCGATGCCCCGAATAAAGGGGCCGATGCCAGCCAGGCGTCAAGTGTACTGGTGGACCGCCGAAATCGCGCAATTGCGTGCCGCGTGTGTGGCGGTTCGGCGCCAGTACACCAGAGAGCGGCGCAGGCGGGGTCGCACGCAGGACGCGTCCGCCAGAGAGATAGAACTCTACGAAGGGTTACAGAGCGGCCAAGTTGGCGCTCAAAAAGGCCATTGAGCAGGCGAAAGCTCTGGCCAGGGAGGAGCAGCTGGAGACGCTCAACCGGAATCCATGGGGGCGCCCGTACCGAATGGTACGTGGCAAATTACGCCAATGGGCTCCCCCGATAACAAAGAGTCTCCAGCCAGAGCTCCTCCAAGATGTAGTGGCCGCTCTGTTTCCTTCGGGGGCAGAGCATACACCTCCCACGATGGCTCCGTTCGCAGCCATGCCCAACGCGGAGGGCGACGACGATGCACCCGAGGTGACCGGGAAGAGCTGAGGGCGGCGGTGAAACGCATGCATGCAAAAAAACACCGCCCCAGGACCGGACGGCATACCTGGTCGTGCATGGGTCCTGGCTCTAGAGGCCCTCGAGCCCCGACTTTTGGGGATCTTCACAGCGTGTCTTCAACAGGGCCGGTTTCCGCGTGTATGGAAAACGGCAAACTAGTCCTGCTGAAGAAAGAGGGGCGCCCTGCGGACTCTCCGTCCGCATACCGGCCCATAGTGTTGTTGGACGATGTGGCGAAGCTCTGCGAGCGAATAATCGCAGTCCGCCTCGTCCGACACTAAACAACGATAGGGCCGGATCTGGCGGATAACCAGTTTGGTTTCCGCCAGGGGCGCTCCACGATTGACGCCATAATGCGTGTGAAGATCCAGGCGGAGGAAGCAATTGCTCGGGGCGAGGTGGTTCTGGCGGTGTCTCTTGACATCGCCAACGCTTTTAACACCTTGCCCTGGGCTACAATTAGAGAGGCACTCCGGTTTCATGGAGTGCCGTCCTACCTCCGCCGCATAGTCGGGGCGTACCTCAGTGAGAGGTACGTGACCTTCCCGGGTCAGCGAGGGATGAGTCGGCGAGATGTCGTATCCGGTGTTCCCCAGGGGTCAGTGTTAGGGCCCCTTCTCTGGAACATCGGATACGACTGGGTGTTGCGCGGTGCGCTCCTCCGAGGCGTCAGCGTTGTCTGTTACGCTGACGACACGCTAGTGTTAGCCCGGGGGAAGACGCACCGCAATGCGACGATGCTGGCTACGGCCGGCGTCGCTCAAGTCGTCGGTAGGATTCGGCGTCTGGGGCTGGAGGTGGCGCTCCGTAAATCCGAGGCCCTGTTTTTCCATGGACCTCGGAATGCGCCGCCTCAAGGAGCTCAAATAGTCGTGGGAGGCGTGTCCATCGGTGTCGAGTCGACAATGAGGTATCTCGGCCTCGTCCTCGACAGCCGATGGACCTTCGAAGAGCACTTCCGGCACTTGGCCCCCCGTCTCATGGGAGCAGCGGGTGCATTAGCTCGTCTGCTACCCAACCTGGGGGGGCCTAATTCCACTTGCCGGAAGCTGTATTTAGGGATCGTGCGGTCCATAGCCCTGTATGGGGCCCCGTGTGGGCGTATAGCTTGACGGCTAAAAATATCGCCCAATTGCGGAAACCGCAGCGGGCGATGGCCATCAGAGCCGTCCGAGGGTACCGCACGATTTCTTTCGAGGCGGCCTCCCTATTAGCCGGATCCCCACCCTGGGACCTGGAGGCGAGAGCCCACGCGTCTCTGTATCTTCGACGCGTGGAGGCGCTGGAGCAATGTTTACGACTCGCGCCTCGGGAAATCGAGGCGCTGAGGTCACAGCTCCACCAGGTCCTAGTGGTGGACGAGTGGCGCCGACGACTTGAGCGACCGAGCTCGGGAGTGGCAACAGTGGAAGCCGTTCGGCCCGTATTGGCCGAATGGCTAACCAGGCGGCACGGCACCCTGACATTCCGGCTGACACAGGTGCTCTCGGGACACGGCTGTTTCGGGAGTTACCTGTGTCGTATAGGCCGGGACCGACAGCAGGGTGCCACCATTGTGGCTGTGCGAGGGACACCGCACAGCACACTTTCGAAGAATGTCCCGCCTGGGAAACGCCACGCCGCGAGCTCGTCGCGGAGATTGGCTCCGATCTCTCGCTCTCGGCCGTTGTGAAGTCCATGGCCGAGAGCGAGAACGGGTGGAACTCCGTCGTCTCATATTGCGAGGAAGTTATGCTCGCGAAGGAGGCGGCGGAGAGGGAGAGGGAGCAGGCATCACAGCTCCCCTCCCGCGGTCGACGAACCGTACGGCGGCGACGAGTCAGGGATGACCTACAGCCGCCGTAAATAAGGCCTGCGGGCGTTGGACGCGGGCACGTCCTTCGCCCTTGCAGTCAATGCACAAGCCCGAGGTGAGGCGCATCAGTGTTCGATGCGCCCCTCGACGGTTCGTCAGAGGGTGTCCAATTATCCGACCCCTCAGACCGCAAGAAGAGGCCCCTCATGAGGGGCTGACGACACCTGCCGGGTTGAGTAGAAGTTTTGCTACAGCAGTTCCTTCTCCCGGCCACATAGGTGCGAGAAGAACACCGTGGGGTTTTAGTCAGTAAGAGTCTGACATACCCCTCTCGAGCTGCCCGGCTCGGGAGGCGGATCCATGCAGGATTTCCCCACATTAAAAAAAAAAAAAAAAAAAGGCGTGATGATGAGGTACTTGTATCTCTGATCTGCAGGGGGTGGACCCACAGGCGCAATACAGCTCTTTCCTTTCGGAGACAGCCTTAGCCTGCCACCTCAAGACCGTAGTGCGTGGGTGAAGAGCCACATCCTTCTCGAGGTGACCCTGTTCGCTGAAACTACGGATCTAGGCTGGAGAGCCGATAAATACTCCTGGGTGTGGCGTGTGAGCAGCAACCCAGTACCGGGCTGGGGCCGATGAGGACTCACTTTGAGTCCCAAGGGCCCAGTTCCGGGTAGCGGCTGGCGGGATCGGTTGTTTCTTACTGATCCCGGCAGGCGTACTGCGAACTGGACGTGGAGAAAAATGGAGAAATGAAGGCAAAGTTTCAAAAAGAATTACCCCAGGAGGGTACCAGCTCCTCAAGAGCTGAGAATCCCTCCCCGAGCCTGGCTCGGGCTGCCCACGTTTTCTGGGGGGGGCACAATTTTGCGTTCTGATGAAAAGTACGACGACCATGGCGAGAATAAGGACTGTTGATGCCAGTGAAAGGACGACTCAGGCAAATACAAAACGGACAATTGAGGGACCAATCGTAGTGCTGGAAAAGGATCCGGCCCTGGAAGGATTGATCGTTCAGAACTGGTCTGCTGACGGCAGAAAGCGGACGCATCTGGGTGAGGAATACCTGAATCCTGATCTCGAGCCTCCAAAGCAAAACACGGCGAGAAGGGGAGCTGCCCGTGGTTTGGGTCGCTCAAGAAGCGCAGGTCGTTCTATTTTGAAGAAAAGTGCGCCCGAAGGTTCCTTTCTTAAGGAAAGAACTGAGGTTGCAAGCTTCGCGGATGATGAAATTGTTTTTGTGGGGGGTGAGGGTGTCCCTGAGGGGTGCATTAGTGTGGAGAACCTTGACGCCGAGGCGCTGAAGTCCCGCACGGAGGGTGGTGTGGGCACCATCCTGGAGGTTTGTCGCACCTCGGGAATTTGAAGGATCCGCTATCAAAGCACTCAAGGGTGCGGCAAAGGAGCTTAAGGAGGTGGTCGATGCGCTCATGGAGCGCACCGTGAGTGGAGAGACGGCTCGTCTTGGGAGAGAGACGAGGGTGCTCCGGCAGCAAGTCGAAGACCTCAAGAAAAAGGTCCTCGCGTGGCGACGGGAAGCCGGAGCAAGGCAGATCATGCGGTCCTCCACCTCCTCCTCAACCGGTGCAGGATGAGGTACCTTCCGAGGATGGGAGAAGGCGCTGGCGGAAGCAGTAGGGAGGTTGGAAGGGTCGATTCAGGCCATCCACTCCACGATGGGGAAGGTGTTGGACGCAAGGTTTGACAGCCTGGAGGTGGATGGCCGCCTCCTTCCAAAAAGATCATCCGCCCACCGTTAGCGGGCGATAAAAGGCGTGGCGAGGGAAACCAGGTCTGATGATGCACCTGGGCCCTCCAGACTTGCTGGCCCTCGTGGGGGTCTAAGTCGGTGGTGGCCAAAGGGCCCCGATCGGTTTTGAAGGTTGGTTCCAGTAGGGCGGACACATCGGGGCCACCTCCACCTCCGACACCGACGCCGGGCGTGGAGTCGGCTGCGCTCCCAGGCACCACCAGTTCCCAGGATCCTTCTGAGGCAGGAGAAGAAACCTGGGCGACTGTAACGCGGCGGCCAAAAAAGAAGAAGGCCCCAGCTGCGCCTGCATCTGCGTCCAAGCCTGCAGCCACTCCTGCGGCGAAAAAGAAGGCTGGGCCGAAGTTGCCCTCTGTGCCACGCTCGGCTGCGGTACTTCTAACGCTGCAGCGGAGGCTGTGGCGAAGGGGGTGACTTACTCGGCTGCGGTGCTAAAGGCGCGGGAAGCGGTCAAGTTGGCGGACCTAGGGATAGAAGAGCTGAAGCTCCGCACGACGGCTACAGGAGCCAGGTTAATTGAGATACCTGGCTCCGAGAGCGAGATCAAGGCGATGGGTCTGGCTGCACAGCTCACGTCAGTGCTTGAAGGGGTGGCTGTTGTCGCCAGACCGATTAAGCGTGCGGAGCTTCGGCTCACTGGCCTCGATGAGACGATCGACCAGATGGAGGTGGTCTGCACTGTGGCCGCTAAGACCGGATGTGAGCCTTCCATGGTGAAGGTTGGTCCCATCCGGCAAGAATGGAGGGGGGGAGTGGTCAAGATATCACTCCCCGTGGCTGAGGCCAGAAAACTGGTAGAGATGGGGCGTCCTGATTGGATGGAGTGTGGCCGGGTCCATCCGCTGCAGGAGAAACCCATGCGGTGTTTCAAATGTATGGGCCTGGGCCACACTCGCCCAACGTGTGTGGCGATGGAGGACAGGAGCGCTCTGTGCTACAGGTGCGGGGGGTCCGGCCATGCGGCGGCAGAGTGTGCAGCAATCAAACTGCATTGCGATGTATGTGCCGCCGCTGGCGTTTCAGCGGACCACTATATGGGGGGGGCAAACTGCAAGCCCCCCTCTGCCAAGAGGAGGCCCCCTGGGGCTCGCCTGGTTAGGCCATAGGTCGGAGGTAGTTGGTACGACCCAGTAATGCAGCACAATCGTACCAGCTACCTCCAGTCGAATTTAAAACACTCCGCCACTGCACAAGACCTATTTGTGCAATCAGTGGCGGAGTGGAGCATTAATGTCGCGGTGGCTGCGGAGCCGTACTGTGTCCCCGCCCAACCTTATTGGGCGGGTGACATTGACGGCTCCGTAGCTTCTATAGTACGGGGTCCCCCCTCTCCATCAAGGAGAGGGGGTCAGGGTTCGTGGCGGCCGCCTGGGGAGGGTACGGTAGTAGTAGGTGTGTACTTCTCCCCAAACCGGCCTCTGAGGGAGTTCGAGTCGTTTCTCGACTCCTGGGGCCGGTGGTTAGGCGGCTGTCGCCTCTCCCCATCGTCCTGCTTGGCGACCTTAACGCCAAGTCGCGGGCATGGGGAGGGGTGGCCACGGACCCAAGAGGGGCAGCGGTGGAGGAGTGGGCAGTCCAGGCTGGGCTGTCCCTCCTCAACCGTGGGGCGGTGCACACGTGCGTGCGACAGAACGGAGGGTCCGTGGTGGACGTCTCCTTCGCCACGCCGTCTGTCGCACGCCGTGTGCAGGACTGGAGGGTGCTGGAGGAGGTGGAGACCTTGTCAGACCACCGGTATATCCGGTTCGGGGTCTCCACTCCTCAGAGGTGCCGGCGCGCCGTGCTCCGGGGGGGTTAACTTCCCCCGATGGGTGGTGAGCCGCCTCAATCGGCAGCTTGCTGAAGAGGCGGCATCGTCCAGAGCTGGCTCGCGCCGGCTCATGATGACGTAGAGATCGACGCGATCGCGGGCCGTTTCCGTAGGGCCATTACGGCGGTCTGCGACGCGTCGATGCCGCGGGGCAACAACCGCCCGCAAGGCAGGGGGCGGTGTATTGGTGGACCCGGAGATTGCCGATCTCCGGGTGGCCTGCTCCGCGGCGCGGCGGCAGCTCCAACGCTGCCGCCGGCGGCAAACTCTGATAGAGGGGGAGGAGGCCCGGTTGCTTGGCCACTACAGGGAAGCTAGGAAGTCCCTGCAGGTGGCCATCCGGGCAAAGGATGAAAAAGTGGGAGGAGCTCCTCAGGACCCTGGACAGGGACCCGTGGGGGCGCCCGTACCGGGTTGCGGAAGAAGAAGTTCCGGGGGCAGGCGCCCCCTTTAACGGAGTCCCTGGACTCAGAGGTCCTGGCGAGGGTCGTGGCCACGTTGCTGCCCGACCCTCCGGAGCTCCTCCCGCCCCCCATGTTAGATGGGAGTGTTGCGGAGGAGCTGTTGCCACCCCCCCGTCACTGAGGAGGAGATGGGGTCGGTGGTGGAGCGCCTCCGCAACAAGCGGAGGGCGCCAGGCCCGGACGGAGTTCCGGGCCAGGTTTTAAGTGTGGCGCTGAACCACATGGGGATAGAGCTTCGGGAGCTGTTCAACCGATGTTTGTCGGTTGGACGGTTCCCGAAGCTCTGGAAGATGGGGCGACTCTGCCTTCTGGGAAGGAGGGTCGCCCCCCGGACTGCCCCGTCCTCGTACCGGCCCCTTGTGCTGCTGGACGACACGGGGAAGATGCTGGAGCGTATTCTGGCGTCTCGTGTCGTCCGGCACATGGCGGAAGTTGGGCCGGTACTTTCGGACCGGCAGTTCGGTTTCCGGAGAGGGCGTTCAACGCTGGACGCCCTCTCCACCCTGAAGGAATGGTCCGCGGAGGCGACCGAGGGGGGAGGTAGGTTGTTGGCGGTGTCGATCGACATCGCCAACGCCTTCAACAGTCTGCCGCACAGTGTTATACGGGAGGCGCTCCGGTTTTTCGGAGTGCCCTCGTACCTGCGGCGGCTGTTGGGGGACTACCTCCAAGGCAGGGAGGTCGCCTTCGTGGACGGAAGGGGGGCTATGGTCCGGCGCCACACTGGGTGTGGGGTTCCACAGGGGTCGGTGTTGGGGCCGCTCCTGTGGAACATGGGCTACGACTGGGTGCTCCGCGTAGCTCTCCCTTCGGGGGTGCGAGTGCTATGCTACGCGGACGACACCCTAGTCGTAGCCCGGGGGGGAGTTTTGAGGAGGTGGCGCGCCTGGCCACAGAGGGCACTGCCCTTGTGGTCGGGCGCATAAAGGCGTTGGGCCTCAGGGTGGCGGCGAATAAGACCGAGGCCATACTATTTCATGGGCCTCGGTGTGGGCCGCCTCCTGGGGCCACATAAATGTGGAGGGAGTGAGGGTCCGGGTTGGGGCCCAGATGAAATCTGGGCCTCATCCTGGACGGACGTTGGCGGTTCGAGTCCCACTTTAAGGACTCGAACCGCGGATAGTGGGAGCGGCGGCAGCTCTCGGTCGGCTGCTTCCGAATTCGGGGGGGCCGGGCGCGAGCTGTCGCCGTTTGTTCGCGGGGGGTCGTGCGGAGCATGGCCGTCTACGGGGCACGATCTGGTCGGATGCTCTCAGCGCCACGAACAGACGCATACTGCGTGCTAGCAGCGTGTTGTGGCGCTGAGGGTAATTCGCGGGTACCGATCGGTGTCCGCGGGGGCGGCCTTAGTTCTTGCCGGCTCCCCGCCGTGGGAGCTGGAGGCGGAGGTGCTCGCCGCCGTGTATAAATTCACGGCGGCGAGGAGAGAGTTAGGGGAGTCTGGCTCCCACGGAGGTGGACAGGGTCCGACGTGAGGCCGGGAGGTGATTATTAGAAAGTGGGAGGAGGACCTGGCGGACGCGCGCTATGGCGTTTATAATAGACGCCGTCCGCCCGGTCCTCCGACAGTGGTGTACGAGGGAGCGTGGCTCCCTGAGCTTTAGGCTTGTGCAGGTACTATCGGACATGGTTGCTTCGGATGGTACCTGCACAAGATTGCCAGGAGGGAACCGAACACTACGTGCCACGAGTGCGGGGCTGCAGAAGACACGGCGCAGCACACTCTCTCCGAGTGTGCTGCGTGGGTGGGGCAGCGCCGCGCTCTGGCCGTAGCTGTTGAGGAGACCCCTCTCGCTGCCGAGTGTGGTGAGAGCCATGCTCGGCAGCGAGAATGCATGGATGGAGATGGCCTCCTTCTGCGAGGAAGTCATCTCGCAGAAGGAGGCTGCGGAGAGGGCACGCGAGGGGGATCCCCTGAGCGGCCCTCTCCGACAAAGAAGAACGGGTGGCAGGAGGAGGCGGTTCATGCGCCAACTCCCGCCACCCTAGCCGAGCCAGAGGAGACGGGTCGGGGGGCCCGTCTTCTCATTGCACAGGCTCGGCGGACGGAGGAGACGGCTAGGGTGTACTGAGCCGTCTCCTATTTAGGCCGGGGCCCGGTTCAGCCGGGCCGGCCGCCGGGGCGGCGCGGCAGAATGCCAGCGCAGTGCCCGCGTCGCCCCAGTATGGCGGCGGATGGTACACCGTGGAGTTTTAGTGAGTAGGAGTCTCACATAACCACTCGTCCCCCCGGGGGGTGTGTACCCATGATGGGTTTCTCCACGTAAAAAAAAAAAAAAAAAAAAAAAAAAAAAAAAAAAAAAAAAAAAAAAAAAAAAAAAAAAAAAACCCCCCCCGGGGGGTTCCCGCCTTGTCGGGGGGGGGGGCTTAGTAACCGTGGCTTGGTCCCCCACGGTGAAGCCAAGAGGAACCCACAGGCGAGGCTGCTAGTCAGGGCTTTGGGCATAAGAGCCCAGACGAAGCGGCCAACAGTAGGTTGCGGTGGTGTATGGGCGCCACCCCGCTGAGGCGAGCCGCGGTGTCGTATGGGAGGCACCGCGGCTGAAGGAGACAGGCCGCGGCGGGAGAGGTGTGTCGGTGTTTCGTTGTGCCGCTCACCCTACCTTCCGCGGCCTCGACGGGGTCGCCACCGTCGCTAAAAGATGGCGGACGCGGTGGGGTCGCAGGGGAAGAGGCGTATCGGTGTTTCGTTGTGCCGCTCTCCCTATCCTCTGCGACCGTGAGGAAGAAAACCTCGCTAAAAAATTGAGAGGAAGAAAACCTCTTTAAAAAATAACAAGGGCGAGGTTCTGGTCTTGCGGGCCGGAGCCTGGAGGAAGAAAACCTCGTTAAAAAATCACCAGGCGTCGGGTTCTGGTGGACGTGTGGGGCCTGAACCGGAGGAAGAAAACCTCCTTAAAAAATCACCGAGGAATAAAACCTCGTGAAAAATTGAACGGAGGCTGGGGCTGCGGTCGGTGATGGGCGTCCCAGTGGGGAGAGCCTCTCTTCGGGGGGGCAGCGCTTGTCGGTGGGCACAGAGGTAATGCGCAAGCGATTCCTGTGCCCCCGACGCCAAGCGCTCCGGAGGCGATGTTTGGGTTTTTAGTGGGTACAGTCCCACATAACCCGTCTGCTGTCCTCCGCGGCGGGCGGGTACCCATGATGGGTTTTCCCAAACTGAAAAAAAAAAAAAAAAAAAAAAAAAAAAAAGGTTGGTAGACCCCCCCGGAGGGTTCCCGCCTTGTCGTGGCGGGGGGGCTTAGTAACCGTGGCTTGGTCCCCCACGGTGAAGCCAAGAGGAACCCACAGGCGAGGCTGCTAGTCAGGGCTTTGGGCATAAGAGCCCAGAAGAAGCGGCCAACAGTAGGTTGCGGTGGTGTATGGGCGCCACCGCCGTGAGGCGAGCCGCGGTGTCGTATGGGGGCACCGCGGCTGAAGGAGACAGGCCGCGGCGGGAGAGGTGTGTCGGTGTTTCGTTGTGCCGCTCACCCTACCTTCCGCGGCCTCGACGGGGTCGCCACCGTCGCTAAAAGATGGCGGACGCGGTGGGGTCGCAGGGGAAGAGGCGTGTCGGTGTTTCGTTGTGCCGCTCTCCCTGTCCTCTGCGACCGTGAGGAAGAAAACCTCGCTAAAAAATTGAGAGGAAGACAACCTCTTTAAAAAATCACAAGGGCGGGGTTCTGGTCCTGCGGGGCCGGAGCCTGGAGGAAGAAAACCTCGTTAAAAAATCACCGAGGAAGACAACCTCGTTAAAAAATCACCAGGCGTCGGGTTCTGGTGGACGTGTGGGCCTGAACCCGGAGGAGAAAACCTCCTTAAAAAATCACGAGGAATAAAACCTCGTGAAAAAATTGAACGGAGGCTGGGGCTGCGGTCGGTGATGGGCGTTCCAGTGGGGAGAGCCTCTCTTCGGGGGGCAGCGCTTGTCGGTGGGCACAGAGGTAATGCGCAAGCGATTCCTGTGCCCCGACGCCAAGCGCTCCGGAGGCGATGTTTGGGTTTTTAGTGGGTACAGTCCCACATAACCCGTCTGCTGTCCTCCGCGGCGGGCGGGTACCCATGATGGGTTTCCCAACTGAAAAAAAAAAAAAAAAAAAAAAAAAAGGTTAGGTTGGTAGAACCTCTATAAAAAATCACCCCAATCCCAAGTGGCGGCGCACCACGAGGGGATGCGTGGCTGGGGGGAGTCCAGTCACGAGTGCGACCCCCGTCAGAGAACCGGCCGACTCTCTGACGGGTTACGTTAGGTTACCCAGGCACAGGGGGCACTGCCTGGGTGGACCTTCTCTTCCCCCACTCTCGTGGGAACAACAATGAGTGAAACTAACCCAAAAATTTTAACACTTAGGTTTAAGGAATGTCGTGGAAATGTGGTGAGTGACGAGGGAAGTGCGGGGGGTCTAAAGGGGTAGGGGAACCGCTTACATTAGATCCAGTAATAGCCCCGAAAGTAACAACGGCCCAGAGGGGTAGGGACATGACCTAGGGTCTTCGGCGGGTCAGAGGCATGCAGATACTGGCGATGCAGCTTCCTGGAAAGGGCCAGAGGTTGATGAGGAGAAGGGCGTGGAGCTCTGGGTTGGGGGAA
>JAVKPJ010000177.1:14486-19486 GCA_033032175.1 Saturnia japonica
TTACTGACTAAAACCCCACGGTGTTCCTCTTTCACCCATTTGGCCGGGGAGTAGGGACAGCTTACGCATTACTTCTACTCGCCCGACGGGTGTAGGCCCCTCATAAGGGGCCACCTTCAGCGGTCTGAGGGGTCGAGATGTGTGTGACACCCTCCGACGAACCTACGAGGGGCGCATCGAACACTGATGCGCCACGCCTCGGGCCTGTGCATTAGCTGCAAGGGCGAAGGACGTGCCCGCGTCCGACACCCGCAGGCCGTTTTTACGGCGGCAGGAGGTCATTCCTGACCCTGCGCCGCCGGGTTCGTCGACCGCGGGAGGGGAGCTCTGACGTCTGCTCCCTCTCCCTCTCCGCCGCCTCCTTTGCGAGCATGACGTCCTCGCAGAATGAGGCGACGGAGTTCCACCCGCTCTCACTCCAACCATGGACGAAACGACGGTCGGGAGTGAGAGATCGGGCCCTATACCGCGATGAGGTCGCGGCGTGACGAGTCCCATGCGGGCAGGCCCAATGTGTGCTGCGCGTTATCGACCGCGCAGCCACAATGATGGCACCCAGCTGTTGGCTCTCGGCCTATGCGACACAGGTAACTCCCGAAACATCCGTGTCCCGAGAGCACCTGCGTCAGCCGGAAGGTTAGGGTGCCGTGCCGCCTCCGTACCCATGCCGTCAAATGAGGCCTCACGGCCTCGACGGTCGTCACGCCGGCGCTGGGGTGCTCCAGTCGTCGGTCCCCTCCGCCATGACCAGGATCTGGTGGAGCTCTGCCCTACGCGCCTCGATCTCACGAGGCGCAGGTCGTCTTCCTCTCTCCAACGCCTTCCCCGCCACCTGTAAGCGACGCGAGGGCTTTCGCCTCCAGATCCCATGGCGAGATCCGCCAGTAGGGAGGGTCGCCTCGAAGGAGATCGTGCGATACCTCGGGCTACTCTGACGGCCTCGCTCTCTGCGGTTTGCGCAGAGCGGCAATATTACGGGCCGCCAGGTTCTCAGCCCACACCGGGGCCCCGTAAAGGGCCATGGACCGCACGATCCCCATGTAGAGCCTTCGGCACGCGGAATTTGGACCCCCAAGGTTGGGCAACAGCCGCGCTAACGCAGCTGCAGCGCCCATAAGACGGGGGGTCAGCTGCCTGAAGTGCTCTACAAAGTCCCATCGGCTATCCAGAACGAGTCCAAGATATTTTATTGGACTGGATGCCGATTGGGACGCCTCCCACGATGATCTGGGACCCTCTCGGTGGCGCATTCCGAGCCCATGGAAACACAAAGCCTCAGATTTTTGCAGCGCCACATTTAGTCCCAGACCCTGATCCGACCGACGACGTGTGCCACCCCAGCGGTTGCCAATATCGCGGCTTCGCGGTGCGACTTAGCTCTCGACGTGACCAGTGTGTCGTCGGCATAACACACGACACTGAGGCCACGGAGGAGCGCACCGCGCAACACCCAGTCGTATCCGATGTTCCAGAGAAGAGGGCCCAAAACTGACCCCTGGGGAACACCGGATACGACGTCTCGCCGACACATTCCACTCCGACCCGGGAAGACTACATACCTCTCGGAGAGGTACGCCCCGACTATGCAGCGGAGGTAGGACGGCACTCCGTGAAATCGGAGCGCCTCTGTAATTGTGGCCCAGGGCAAGGTGTTAAAGGCATTTGCGATGTCAGAGACACCGCTATCACCACCTCGCCCCGAGCAATGGCCTCCTCCGCCAGACTCCTCACTTGCGCATCGCGTCAATCGTGGAGCCCCTCTGCGGAAACCGAACTGGTTCGCCGCCAAATCCGGCCCCACGTGCGTTAAATGGCCGACGAGGCGGTTTGCAATCACTCTCTCGAAGAGTTTGCCCCACCTCGTCGAGCAGCACAATGGGCGGTACGCGGAAGGCGAGTCCGCCGGGCGCCCCGGCTTTTGGAGCAGGACTAGACGGCCAGTTTTCCACTTCGACGGAAACCGGCCCTGCTCCAGACACACGCTGAGGAGTCCCAATAGTCGGGGCTCGAGAACCTCTTGGGCCAGGACCCACGCTCGACCAGGTAGGCCGTCGGGCCCTGGGGCGGTGTTTTTGGCCGCGAGGCGTTTCACCGCCGCCCTCAATTCTTCCCGGGTCACTTCGGGCACGTCGTCTCGGTCCACGTCGGGCTCGGCCGCGGGCGGAGCCATGTGGGGAGGTGAAAACTCCTCCCTGGAGGGAAACAGAGCGCTCACCACCTCCTCGAGGAACTCTGACTGGAGACTCTGGGTTACCGGGGGGCCCATTGGCGAAGTTTGCCGCGTACCATCCTGTACGGGCGGCCCCACGGATCCCGATTGAGCGTCTCCAGGAATTCCTCTCTGGCCAGAGCTTTTGCGCGCTCAATGGCCCTCGGAGGGTGAGCTTAGCTGCTCTGTAACCCTCATGCAGCTCCGCCTCTCCGGGGCTTGCGACCTGCGAATGACGTCGTCTGCGCCTTATCCTGGTGTACTGGCGGCGCGCTGCTACGCAAAGTGCGCGCAGCTGCGCGATTTCAGCGTTCCACCAGTACACCTGGCGCTTAGCTGGACGACGCCCAACTCTCGGCATCGCCGCGTCACACATATGCGACACGGCGGCTCGCAGTCGCTCCGCCCCATCTTCGACATTGGCAGGCCTCTCGGGTGTTCCATCCATCACCCAGGTTTGCACGATGGGGCCTCAAGGAACACCTCGCGATCGAGGCGTCCCAGAGCCCAACGTGGACTGTCCTCCTCCGGCCTCTCGGGACCAGTCGTCCCGAGGTCTGGGCGGACACTTCGAACTGTATATAAAGATGGTCCGAAAGTGTCTCTACCCCCTCCAGGACTCTCCAGTCCCGAACACGGCGTGCTATTGCAGGGCTTGCGAACGATAGGTCCACTATGGATTCGCCCTGCGGTCGCACGCACGTGTTTATGGAGCCCCTGTTAAGGACGAGTAGGCCTGATGTTATGGCCCACTCTTCCAGCACCTCACCCCTAGCGTCCGTGGACGGGGAACCCCAAGCCGTAGATTTGGCGTTGAAGTCCCCGAGGACTAGGACAGGGTGAGGGTGGCTGCCCGAGACGACAGTGCCCAACTCTACCAAAAGTGCCTCGAAGTCGGCGAGACTCCATCGAGGGGGTGCGTACACCCCCACCACCACGATGTCGCCGAGACGCCCGCCACGTATCCCGGCCCTCCTTGATGTTAGTGAAGGGCGGGGAGCCGGCGGCGGGCCGGGAAATGATGGCCACCGAGTCATCTCGATTACCCGCCCAGTTATCTCGGGGCGGCACGAAGTATGGCTCGGTTATCACGGCGACGTTGATTGACCACTGTGCCATGCTTTGGACTAGCAGGTCCTGCGCACTGGCACAGTGGTTTAGATTCGCTTGGAGGAGACGGATGGCCATTATTAACTGGTTTGTTCCATCTCCTCCGTCTGGACCGTCGTCGGCGCTTTAGGAACAGCCTGTGAGGTCGGGGGCTGTGTCGGGGCTTTTCCCCTCCTAACCCTCTTTACTTTCTTTGACTTGGGTGTCGGCGTCACACACGCTCCGCCCCCCATCCGATGTCCCGCTGGTTTACCCGCTCGTGCGCAGACAGCACAGTGTGGGTCCGCTGTACAGCCTCCAGCTTTGTGGCCAGGTTGACTACAGCGATAACATAGCTGACTGTAGTCAACATCACAAGTACAATTAAGCCCGACGTGGCCAACCTGGAAGCAGCGGAAACACCGTTGTGGGCGAGGCTGCAGGATCTTCACCCGCGCCGACACCCAACCCACCAGTAACCGTCGACCATCGCCAAGCTTTTTCGCCGTCGCCACTGGACAAGTTACTATGGCTGTTCCTGTACCATCAGGTCCAAGACGCGGCTCGCTACTTTTCACTTGTCCAGGTGGGCACTCCCCAGCTGAGGCGATGGCTGCGATTAGTTTCTCGGCCGTGACCGAGTCGTCAAGGCCTGCGATACGCACGCTTGCGCTTCTTACCGGCCTGGACACCCTAATATCCTCCGCTGGGAAGGACAGTCTTATTTTGTCCGCCAAAGCATCAGCTTTATCATTGCTGTCAGCACCAGGTACCTCCAATATAGCTGCTCCAGTCGCCGCCCTCCTGTAATTCACACCCTCGATTCCGAGGGTGTTTAGGTCTACACTATCCCAGGTTTTGGACAGCACCTCTTTGTACGTAAGACCTCTCGTTACCGCCTCCGACTGCAGCGTGATTACCACTGCAGTGGACTTTGAGGCACGAAGTCTACGAGTCTTTTTACCCTTCTTAGGAGGCGCTGCCTTAGGCTTTGCCTTCTTGGACCTTGACGCCTTTTTGCCCCCCCTTGCCGACTAACACCCATTCCCCTCGGAGGTCTGGGAGCAGCCAGCTTCTCGCTGTAGGAGGAGGGACGAGAATTGGGTGCAGCTGACATAGGTACTGCTTTCCCTACCTTCGAGCTGTTCTTCTTCACAGCCGCTTGCCGGGAGTCTGCCAGCCGTGGAGGCCGAGTTTCGGGAACTACCGGTTTCGACGAGAGCTGTGCAGCCTTTCTGTCCGCCGCTAAAGGAGGGCGAAGTCGTTGTTCCGGAGGAGCCTATCCTCCAACGCCTCGAAGCGTGCACTCATTATATTGAAATCTCCCTGAATTTCCCATCAATATCCGAAGTGTCGCTCCGAGGACGCTTTTGTTGCCTCTGAGGCAAAGGAGGAAACTCTTCCCTTGAAAGTCTTCTTGGAGGTGAAGAGGGTGGCGCGACAACGGAAGAGACGTTGGCTTCAGGCACTGGCTGGCGGACCTTCAAGAAGTCCGCTCTTAACTCCGCGAGCTCTTTGCGGAGCTCTGCCAGTTCTTCTGCCTGTCTTCTGTTTCTCTCCTCTACTCGCGTGTATGCAGCTTGGACCCTCTCCAACTCCTCGGTGGTGGTCCGATTGCTGAATTTTTCTACTGCGTCCTTAATGGAAGCAGCCGCATCCTTGAGGGCTTTTGTGAACGTGCCCTTGAGGTTCGTCGACTTTT
>JAVKPJ010000177.1:24486-27100 GCA_033032175.1 Saturnia japonica
TGGCCCCAGTCGGGCCTCGGCGCTAAAGAGAGACAGTCTGGTACAACCCCAACTGTCTCCCAGACGGCTGAACCAGTGCAATGGGAAGACGGGCCCCCCGACCCGTCTCCCCTGGTCCAGCAAGGGCAGAGGAAAGAGGCGGTTAACACCCCCACCTACTGCCCATCGTCTACGCTCAACCCCTAAGGGGGTCTTGGCGCTGCAGGCGCTCTCCCCGTCTTTTGGACGGGTGGCCTACATTTCGCACCTCCCATGAAATGATTCGCCTGCCTTCCGGCGTCGGCACACAGGGCACAGTGCAGCTTTGCAGCTGTGCACTCTTGCGCCTTGTGGCCAGGCTGTCCACAACGGAAGCAAAGGCCTCCCCTATCAACTGCCGAAGGGCATGTGGGCCGGGTATGGCCCACGTCCAGACACCTGAAACATCTCAAAGGCCCCCCCTGCAGGAGACGGACGCGTGCCATACTCCAGCCAACAAGGAGACGTCCTAACTGCACCAATGTCCTGGCAGCGGCGACTGGGAGTGACAGGTGAATTGCCCCATTGCCCCTCCCGTAGGGACGTATCGCACCAGCCCTAATAAGGGTTGCCTCGCAACCGCCCTTGGCCGCTGCTGCCGCTACGACTTCATGCGCCGAGACGGAATCCTCCAATCCAATGATTCGGACGTCTGCTCTTTTAATAGGCCTCGCCACCGTGGCTATATCTGCCATAATTTCACTTAACTTTAGAGCTAATTGATCCGCCTGCTCTACTCTACTCCCGGCACCCGGTATCTCAATAATACGGCTGCCCGAGGCAGTAACACCGAATAGATATTTTATCGATCCCCAGGTCAGACAAAGGGAGACGGTCCCGTGCTCTAAGTAGAGCCTCACTATACGATAGCCCCTCCGCCACAGCCTCAGGCCGCAGTGCAAGGAGCACTGCAGCCGAGCGCGGTGCCGAAGGAAGCTTAGGCTTAGGCTTGGGCCCAGGCATTCCCTTATGAGTGGTAATCACCCCCGCAGTAGCCTTCTGATTCGATGAGGCCTTTTCCTTCTTTTTCCGTCGCTTGGTTACGGTCGTCCATCCCGATCCAGCTCCAGCCTGATCTTGAGCAGGAGCAGCAGGCACGGCCTCCTGTGGATGGACTGTCGTTGTCACATCAGGGATGGGTATCGAAGCCTTAGGCTTTGCAGCTTTGGACCTCGCGGCCTTTCGCCCTACCGGCTGAGATCCAGAAGGACCCGGAGCCAACCCTCTGTCCGCACTTAAGGGCGGGCGGACCACTTCGGAGGGTGGTAGACGATCGTCCAGACGTGCGGATATCATCTCCCCTAACGACAGCCGGAGAGATCTCTCCATCCTGTCCATGTATCCATCCAGCACCTTGAGCAGTGTCTTTGGCAGGATATCTGTCAATCCGCTGGACAAATCCAGATCCACCTGCGGTGAAGCCTGAGGTAACACCTGTGGCAATGGTGACGGTGACGGAGGTGGACACTCCGCCCGACCACGTGACGACGCAAGTTCCGCCCTCAGCTCCTCGACTTCACGACGCAGCCTCCCCGTCTCACGGCGCAGGAGAAGATTCTCTGAAGTCACCGTGCGCGTTAGAGCGGTGGCCGTTACTTCTCGCAGCGTCCATGCTGCTTCTTTGAGCGATTTGATGTAGGTACCCTTGAGGTTGCCAGATCTTTTGGCAACCTCAAGGATCTCATCAACATTCTCCTTCGCAAGAGCCCTCAGACTATCAGGGTCGAGCAACTCTATTCCCTCGAGCACTCCTACATCGGCGCTTTCCGACGGCTCATCCTTAATTGGTGTGGCAATAGCACAGTCATGTGACCCATCGGCCTTTCCAGCTTTCGTTGCACGAGTCGACCCCTTGTCACGGGATCTCCCTCTCCCTGCTGTCGAGACTTTGGCAGGAGGGTTCTCCACCACAGCTACCTCGTCTCCATGGTCAGCTAACGACCGCTTCCTACTGTCCAAGCTAGTCGTTGAGATCGAACTCCCTACACTGTCCGTCCAATGTCGAACCGAGAATTTATCCAGCGACGGATTTCTCTCCACCGTAACGATAGGCAAATCAGTTTTCCGTTGTTCATGTGCCAAAGTCGTGTTATTTTTAAAAGAACTACGCAGAATTCTGCCCCCCCCAGAGAACGAGGGGCTGCCCGAGCTGGGCTCGGGGAGGGATTCTCCAGCAGAGCTGGTACCCTCCTGGGGTAATAATTTTTTAAATCTTGCGTCCATTCTTAACTCCCGTGAACCGTCTAGTTCGCAGTACGCCTGCCGGGACCGGTATTAAAACAACCGTTCCCGCCAGCCGTTACCCGGAACTGGGCCCTTGGGGCTCAAAACTGAGCCCTCATCGGCCCCAGCCCGGTACTGGGTGCGCTGCTCACACGCCACACCCAGGAGCTTTTAACGGCCCTCCAGCCGGCGCTCCTCCACGGTCCCCTCTGATAAGCAGAGGGATACCAGGAAGAGCGCGTCAGATATTAGCCGCCAACCAAAGTGGTCGACGTTGCCCGGGGTGCACCACGAGGAGGTTTCTGACATCGCACCCCAGGTACAACCCAACCTTTTTTTTTTTTTTTTTTTTTTTTTTTTTATCGTGGAGAAA
>JAVKPJ010000178.1:0-27000 GCA_033032175.1 Saturnia japonica
ACGATCATGCCGAAAGACATCCAGCTGGCGCGAAGAATCCGCGGCGAGCGTGCTTAGAGGGGGAGAGGGATTTGATAATAATATTATTTATTATCGTAATAATAAATACATATTACACATATATATATATAAAAGGCCCTTTTCAGGGCCGCATATAATTCAATGCATGTTATTTTTTGTTTGTAAATTGTTTCTATTCAAACTTGGATGTCATGCAACTAACTACATATAAAATATCTCGTTGCTTGCGACACACACTCACACTTGAGAATCGATATGATATAATATAATATAATATTATGGTGATAATAAAACACTCTCGTACCACCCAATAGCTACACGCTAGGTTAGGTTAGGTTTGACTTGTGATAAATAACAGCGGGAGACGGCCGCGGCAGCGGCCGGCGACCGCCATGTCGTAACGCGCGTTCAATGCAATTTCACCATTGATAGATTGATAGATAGATAGATAGATAAATAAATAAATAGTTAGAGTTTATCTTTTTCTTTTTCTTAGTCTCGTCAGTTGGTATTATTATTATTATTGTTATTAATGTTGTTGTTGCGGTGGTGCGCGTTACGGCAAGATTCCCCCCCCCCCTTCCGCCAGACCCCGTAAACATGGAGTGCTCTATCCCCTCCCTTCTCAAGTTAATATAAAGAGGAAAAACGCGTGGAATTTTTTAAAACTATCGCAACAGCTCGCGCGTTTCACACGCGTACTTACGTGCGCGCGTTCGCTCTCTCTCTCTTTCTTTATCATCTAATATCACTTGTTCAATTATTCATCATGACCGGTCGCGGAAAAGGAGGCAAGGGACTGGGAAAAGGCGGAGCCAAGCGCCACAGGAAGGTACTTCGCGATAACATCCAGGGTATCACGAAACCGGCGATCCGGCGTTTGGCTCGCAGAGGCGGTGTCAAACGTATCTCCGGTTTGATATATGAAGAGACACGAGGCGTTCTGAAGGTGTTCCTCGAGAACGTGATCCGTGACGCGGTCACTTACACCGAACACGCAAAGAGGAAGACCGTCACCGCCATGGACGTCGTGTATGCACTGAAACGACAGGGACGCACCCTTTACGGCTTCGGTGGTTAATATTAATAATATTGATTGAACACGCCGCCTGCCCATCATCAACCTATACGGAGCATACATACGAAAAGGCCCTTTTCAGGGCCGCAAATGAATCTACTAGTTAAATGAATATAAAGTTTCTAATCGCGACAGTGTGTCGTCGTCGTCGTCGTAGTCGTCTTTCGCTTTAATATTTTATACATACATACATACATACCACATATTCCTTTCTTACTGGTTAGACACTTATATGTTAATAAATAAACAGAAGTCGATTACAGTTACAGAGAACTCGTCGAATGTGTGTTTATGTACATACATACTTCTTCTTCTTCTTCTTCTTCTTCTCATTATTATGTTAATTATACAATATGTGTCTATCGGTCGATGTGCTTCTGCACATAATACAAATTAATATTGTATGTAAAAAAAAAAAAAAAAACCGGACTGGACCAATTAATCAGTCAATCGTATTGATTAAATTAATAACGCATCCTGAGGTTGAGAGAGAGATAACACAAACAAAACGAATTGATCTTTAGTTCGCCATCAATAAAAATTAGCTAATGTTCCCTTGCTCGCCCACCCGCCCCCTGCAAAACTAAAAAAATTAGATGCCTGCCTGCCTGCCTGCCTGCCTGCCTGCCTGCCTATGATGTTTGATTATAAATGTATTATTATTATATTTGTTTGTTTGTTTGTTTGTTTGTTTGTTTGTTATCTAGTCCCCGTTCATACGACACGGGGACGAGAAACTGAACAGCGAGCAGAAGTCATAGAGCCTCGATGATTAGAGAAGAAGAAGAAGAAGCGAATTGAAACTCGTGCCGTCTGGATCAACGACGAACGACGACGACGAGACGACGACGACGACGACGACGACGACGACGACGACGACGACGACGACGACGACGACGACGACGACGACGACGACGACGACGACGACGACGACGACGACGACGACGACGACGACGACGACGACGACGACGACGACGACGACGACGACGACGAGGTGGTGTGTGTGTTTTACGACGTTCACGTTTCTGTAACGTTATAACGATCGGAAATTATTGTCGAGATCTTTATATTTGATTATATCGTGAGATGATATAATCGACCGTTTAGTTGGCGAACGAAAATAGTAAAAATATTACGTTATGTCGAGAAAAATAACTTTTAAATCGGACACTGGCTCCGCGCGATACACACCGACGCCGATAAACGAAATTTACTACTGTACCCGTGGCACTCGAATACTTATGTCCGATATCAATGGTCACGTTGGTTCATGGTGAATAGCCGCCGTGATTTATATATGTCGACCTAATATTAAAACTAGATATAAATCACGTTTAATCGGAGACGTGTTAGTGAAAACTTGAAACTCTCTTTACGGGAAATAGTCTCGCAACACGGAAGCTCTCATTACGGTAAGGCCCATGTCTACTTAACTACCAGCGCCACCTACGTTGAAACTTTCGTATTATATACTACTTACTACTGTTTCATTCGCTCAATATCTAGTTGTGTGTGTGTGTTTCGTCGTCGTCGGTATTATTATTATTTTTTTATAATAATTATTATTATTAAGAAGAAGAGAGAGATGGCAGACACTGCGATCGCTACCGAGGCTCCGGCACCCGCGACTCCCACCGCGAAGAAACCCAAGGCAACCGCTGCGGGCGGTGTCGCGACGGCCGCCGCCGCCGCCAAGAAGCCCAAGGTGAAACCTTCTCACCCGAAGACATCGGTAATGGTGAACAGCGCTATAAAAGAACTGAAAGAACGCAGCGGATCGTCTCTGCAAGCGATCAAAAAATATATCTCGGCTCATTATAAGGTCGACGCTGAGAAGTTGGCACCGTTTATAAGGAAATACCTAAAGAGCGCCGTCGAGACCGGCGCTCTGATACAAACAAAAGGCACAGGCGCTTCTGGTTCTTTCAAACTGGAATCAAAATCATCCGCCTCGAAGAAACCGTCGATCGCCGGTGCCAAGACCGGCGCGGGAGCCGGCGGTGTCGGCAACAGGAAGTCGTCTTCTTCAGCTAAATCCACCGCCGGCGGTGGCTCGTCGTCGTCGTCGTCGAAGAAAGCGACGTCGGCCGTTGCCGGCGGCAGAGTGAAAAAGGCAGCGGTCTCTTCACCGGCGAAAACATCGGCAGCGGCGAAACCGTCGGCCGCTACGAAAGACAGGAAAGCCGCCGCCGCTAAGAAGAAACCTGTCGCAGCGAAGAAGTCATCTGCGGCCTCCGCTTCGGCCGCGTCGAAGGGTGGCAGCGGCGGTGTCGGTAAGGGTTCAGCCGCAGCGCCTAAAGCAAAGAAGACCGCCAAACCTCCTACTAAGAAACCGAAAGCCCCGAAACCTAAGAAGGCCGCATCGGCACCGAAGACCAAGACCGCAGCGAAAAAAGCAGCCGCTTCCAAGAAGTAGGTGGTGGTAAATCTGTGTGGTGTCGTCGTCGTGTCGTAGTAGTAGTAGAGAGTGCGAGAAACAAAATTCAATTCAAACATCGGACGATGACGATAATAAAAACAAACGCGCTGGCGCGCGCGCGCGCACTTCAACCCAACCGACCTGTAGTAGTAGTCGTCGTCGATGATGATGATGATGATGATGCTGATGACAGCGGCGGCGGTGGTGGTCTTGGGGTGTGTGTCAGTGTCTGCTGTATTGTGTGGTGTGTATCGACCTATCGACCTATCGACTGACTCGACAGCGAGCACGAAATTGAAACAGCCCTTTTCAGGGCTAACAGATCATCATTATTTATATGGAACAACAATAATAATAATAATAATAATTATTATTATTATTATATTGTTTCATTCAGTTTCTATTCACACGAGTGTACAACGTAACCAAGCATGACTCTACCTATACAGTAATGTCGAACGCATCTTACGAAGGATTTTTTTTTTTTTTTTTTTTTTTTTTAACGATGAACGCTAGTTCCATTATACTACTATATATAATATTACATTACATTACATTACATTACATACATACATACATACACGCACGACCAACTTTATAACACACAAACACATTATTAATTTAAGTTGTCTGTTGGGGTCTTCCTTAGTTCCGTTCGTTCGTTCATCGTACAAATTCTAGTAAAGATTATTGTTGTTGTTGTTGTTGTTGTTGTTGTTGTTGTTGTTGTTGTTGTTGTTGTTGTTGTTGTTGTTGTTGTTGTTGTAGTAGTAGTAGTAGTTAAGTAGCAGCAGCAGCAGCAGTCGATCACCGTCGTCATCATCATCACCACACAAAAACAAAAACAAAAACAAAAACAAAAACAAAAACAAACACGAACACGAACACCAAGCACACACCCCCGCTTAATCATCACCATCCATCGGAGAGAGAGAGAGAGAGACCGCCCGACTGCCCGACTCCTAACGAACGAACGAACTTTACCTGCCTGCCTACCCACTTGCGACCGACGACGGACGGCTGGCTGGTGAACATCCATCCATGTGTGGCTATCTCGCTCACACGCGAGCATGACTCCGATTGGTCGATTTAACGTTTCGTTATACTTACTTCAACTACGTGATGTTTAATCGAACAATTTAATGTATACGATGGGTACGTGTTTTTTTTTCTAGAGATTCCGATTTCGACCGCTGAAGTGAACGGACGTGTCCGCTCGCGCTCTCGATCGCTTTCCGAATTATCGCATTCTGCTTGAATTAGTGTACAGTTGTTTGCTCTGATCCACGGACCCGGTCCTAGGCCTGCCGGTTCAGAGTACACATTGTATAGCTAGTTTTTTAAGCTATTTCATTCGCGCTCTGCTTGTACTAGTGTACGACTTGTTTGTTTTGATCAACGGACCCGGTCCTAGGCCTGCCGGTTCAAAGCACACAGTTTTAAGCTAGTTATTAAGCTATACATACCGCGTGTTATAGCGAGGTCGGTGTTATTGTTGTGTAGCGAGTATCTAGGTACTCGTTGCGCGCATAGCGCCGTCTCGCTCGCACATTTCGTGTAGCACTTCGGTGCACACGAAAAAACCGTACTTTTCAGTACGATAATAAACGCGCTTTTCAGCGCGAAATCCTGTTTCAAAAGACACGCAAATCCACGGTTTAGTGGTCGTTCGTCGGATACCTAACGGTGCTAACGAAGACGAACGGGGCGTGACCCGAGCGCTCTCCGGTTACTTCCCTCTGAGGTAAACGATAACTCGGACGGGCCTGGGAATCTTAGCCTTTGCCTTTTTGCATAGTTAAGCCCCAGGTGTCTCCTACCCAACCCTTCCTATCCTTACCATCCATCCTTGTGGTTGTTTGGGCGGAGCCACGGTATATACCGGCCTGCGTCCTCTGCCACAAGACTGCTAGGGACTCCCCTAGGGAAACGATAGGTACTTTCCTGTGTTTCATTACACCGTGACACACAGGTCTCATTGCTCCGGGCTCGGATAGCCCGTTAAATTCATTCGGCGTACCCCCCTGCCCTCCAGGCAGGGAGGTGAATAAATTCACTTCCCCCGTCCTCCAAACAGCCACCGCGATGGCCGAATCAAAACTCGCGGAATTAGAAATACGTTTTAGGCAGCTGGAAGCCGAAAACCAGCGCCTAGTTAATTTTATGTCCCTCCACATGCCCGAGCTCAGCAATGAGTATAGAAGTCGGTCACAGATGGCGGACTCGCTACGTCCGCAGTCAGCCAACCAGAGCGCCGTTACCGCGCACGCCATCCCCTCCACCTCCGCCGCGATCTCACCCGCCGCCGCGCCACCCGGTTTCACGCGACCCGCCTCGGTCCCTGCGACCGAGTACCCCCACCCCACTAACCTCGCAAGCGCGAGCCACGCCCCCATTAAGTCCCGAGCAAAATCGCAACAGCGATCTTTTACCCCCGGTCCCTATGGCCGCCCCGCTAAACCCGTTGCCCCCGCGGCAACCAAATCAACACCGGTGTACAACTCTTTTTCGGCCCTTCCAGCCGAAACAGAGATGGACGCACCAGTAAGTCCAACCCCTTCCTCGGAAATGGAACTCTCGCTCCACTTCCAGGAACCAATCATAATCCCGACCGAACCTACCGTGGAAAATGACGAATTCACGGTCGTCAAATCCCGCAAACGCGCGCCCCGTGATAGCCCCGTTGAGGAAAACGCGGCTAAAACTTCAAAAACTGTTAACGGCTCTGCCGCCCCCGCACCCTCCTCCAATACCGACGAACCGGTCGTCGGTAAAAAGGAAAAAACCCCTCCGATAATTATCCACGACAAAACTGTCTGGACAAAGCTCACCAATGAGCTCAAAACACTAAAAATAGGCTACACCAAAGCCCGTAATACCGCGACAGGTATCTCCCTGACGATGAGCACGTCAAAATGCCATCGCAGATTGACCACCCTCCTCCGTAGTAGGAACATTCCCTACTACACTTACGCCCTCGAAGAGGAGCGTGTCCTACGGGTTGTGCTTCGGCGCATCCCAGTCGAAATCTCACCAGAGGAAGTCTTTGCCTCCATTGAAGCCCAAAAATTCCCCATCCGAGAGGTCCATCGGATGTATAATAAAGAGAAACGAGCCCTTCCAATGCTCGTGTTAATCCTAGATAAAACGCCTGAGGGCAAAAAAATATTTAACTTAGAAATTGTATGCGAGCTCTCCGGAATAACCGTAGAGCCTCCATACAAGAATTCGAAGCCCTCCCAATGCCACAACTGCCAGTTGTACGGACACTCTGCCCGCAACTGCTTCCTTCGTCCGAGGTGCGTTAAGTGCCTCGAAGACCACCCAACCAGGGAGTGCACGCGTCAGCGTGACTCTAACACCCCCCCGAGCTGCGTACTATGCAGGGAGGAGGGACATCCTGCGAACTATCGCGGATGCCCCAAGGCCCCGCACACCATGCACCCCCGCCGCCCTGGGCAGGCTGCCCCTCAGCGGGCACCCCCCGCCTCAGGGCCCCGGGCGCAGCAACCTCTGCTCAATCCAGAGGTCTTTCCGTCCCTCCCTGCCCCCCGCCGCACTCAGGCGACCGTAGGCCCCCCCGCACCCCAGGTGCAGCCCAAACCCGTGCGTTCGACTCAGAACGCATGGGCCCCCAAACCACAGCCCCTTATGGCTATGGACATCCCCGCGCCCCGCGCTCCAGCGCCCCGCGCCCCAGCACCACGCGCTCCAGCGTCCCGCGTCACCACAATGGATGACCTTATGTTATCGCTCATTCGTGAGCATGAGATACGCGAAGTCCTCGCATACAAGACCCATATGGAGCAGTACGGTTTCGTCGAAACCATAGCTGCCTTTCCCCGGCTCGTAGAGACGTTACAGCGTCTCGATCGCGAAGCCGCCAACCTCAGGCCTCTCAATGGCTAAACTCAAGCCGAGAGGTTTAAACATCTCTTTCTTTAATGCGCGGAACTTATATCCGCAGCGTGATCTCGTCGCGACTTATCTTAAAGATCACCAAATAGACATTCTCTTAGTACAGGAAACGCTCTTAAAGCGTGCTAAACGCAATCCGAGTATCGCAAACTATAACATCGTTAGAAATGACCGCGACGGCCGAGGGGGCGGCACTCTCATTTACTACAAGCGCTCGTTGTATTGCATGCCGATAGATCCTCCGATACTTACCAATATGGAAGTATCCGCGTGTAGACTAGGAATGACCGATCATCCGTCCATAACGATCGTATCCGTATACCTCTCACCGACGAAAGTACCTCTCAGGTCTGACCTACAGAAGCTACTCTCGCTCGGCACATCGGTCATTATCGCAGGTGACCTCAACAGTGGACACACGTCCTTCAACAATTGGAGAGACACCAGCAATGGGGTTATTCTCGAAGGGTTGTCGGACGAGTTAAACTTTGACGTCATAGCGCCTCCCACTCCCACCCACTTTCAAGATCACTGTACACCGACAGTGCTCGACATAGCCCTCCTGAAAAATATCGCGCTTCAGGTACGACTCATTCGGGTCGTACACGAACTCGACTCCGACCATCGCCCGGTCATCCTACAGCTAGGACAACTAGATGACTCCAGCCCTCCTACAGTCACAATGGTTGACTATGCAAAATTAAAACACTACCTCGCGGATAGGCAGTCCTCGCCCAGTCTCGTTAGGGTCCCGGACGTGTTAGAGTCAGTTGCGCACGTAGATCTCGCAATCGACTCCCTAGTTGACCACCTCCAAGTCGGCATCGGAGAGGCCTCGAGAGAGGTCGAAGCGGCGAACGATCGCCGCTTTGTACTCCCTGCCGACGTGCGAGCGTTGATGACGGAGAAGAACGCTGCGACTCGTGCGCATGACTCTTATCCGACCGATGCAAACCGCGCACGATTACGCGCACTTCAGAGAGCGGTTAAAGCCCGTATAACCGAGCTCAAAAGTCACAGATGGGACACCCTAGTCGAAGGGCTAAGGCCGTCACATCTGACTTATTGGAAAGTAGCCCACGCCCTTAAAATAGACGCCCAACCTCGCATGCCCCCCCTCGAAAGGGGTCCCGGCACTACACCCGCTTTCGATATCATCGACAAGGCGGAGTGCCTTGCCGCTTGTCTGGAGAGCCAGTGCTCCCCGAACAGCGTCAAGAACACCGACCGAGTCAGAGACATCGAAGCCCGCGTGGAGGAGCTGAATAAGCTCCCGGTATCAGAATCCCTGTCCCCAGTCACTTCTGAGGAGATCTCTGCCATTCTCAAAAGCCTTAAGCTTAGAAAGTCACCAGGTCCCGACGGTATCAGGAACGAAGTACTCAAACTTCTTCCCGATCACCTCATAGCTCTATTGGTCTGCATATTCAATGTAGCCATAGCCAACTGCCATTTTCCAGCCGTCTGGAAAACGGCCATTGTCATAGGTATTCACAAGCCCGGCAAGAGCACGTCGCTTCCCGACAGCTACCGCCCTATCAGTCTTCTAAATACCCTTGGTAAAATCTATGAGCGGATCCTTCTGAACCGTCTCAAATCCGTAATAGAGGAGAAAAACCTCTACCCGCCTGAGCAATTCGGTTTTCGTGCTAGACATTCTTGCACTCATCAAGTGCACCGCCTCACGGAGCACATTTTGTTTAACTTTTCCGAGTTATCTATACCCCGTCGCACACTGGCAGTCTTCTTCGACGTAGCCAAGGCCTTCGATAAGGTCTGGCACGAAGGATTAGTCTACAAGCTGTACTCCCGCGAAGTCCCCGATAGATTAGTTAAAATCATCCGCGATTACCTCAAAGACCGCACCTTTCGCTACAGAGTGGAAGGTGAACTATCCACACCCCATCCCATACGCTCAGGCGTCCCCCAAGGTTCCATTCTGGCACCTAGCCTCTTCAATCTGTACGTCAGTGACCTACCAAAACTTGAAGAGAAAGTTGAAGTAGGCTTATACGCTGACGATACAGTCATATACTCCTCTCAAAGGCAAACGAGAAACCTCAAATGTAGAATCCAAAGAGCCGTGACCACTCTCGGGAAGTGGTTTAACGACTGGCGAATAGCCATAAACCCCACGAAGAGCGCAGCGGTGCTCTTCGACAAAACCGCCACACAGATACCGCAAAAACTCAAGGACAATCCCCTTGAACTCTTCGGTAATCCGATCCCCTGGGAAAAGGCGACCAAATATCTAGGTGTAACCCTAGACAGTAGACTCTCCTTTATACGCCACATCAATCTGGTTAGGAAAAGGGCCTCCTGGACCCTCGCCCGACTGCATCCTCTGTTATGTGCTGCAAGCAAAATGTCCACGAGACACAAGCTTACGCTCTACAAGATGTGTATCCGTCCGATCATGACATATAGCTGCGTTGCGTTCGCACATATGCCAAGTTATAACTGGGAACGCTTACAAGCTATCCAGAACAAATTTCTTCACCGCCTTACCGGTGCCCCCTGGTTTGTTCGTATGGAGGATCTCCATAGAGATATGGACCTTCCCTCGATACATGCATATGCCAAACACCTTTCTCGCTCGTATTTCGACACCGCGTCGAACCACGCGAACCCCTTAATAAAAGCGGCAGCTTCTTATGTTCCCGACCCCAACGCCTGCCGGAGAAAACGACGGCCGCGTAATATATTCACTGACCCGCCCGACCAAACCGAAAAAGCTAACGCGTTCTACGCCGACACCGTCTCTCCAAACAGAGCGTGCCACCGCCCACGCCCGCGTAACCACCGTTCTCTCCGCAGAGGACGGGCGGTCAACTTCGCTCCCGCACACCCGTCACGTCCACCCTCTCTAGCGGCAACCCAAGCCTAGGTCCGTTCCTCGGTGTGAAGCCCTTGGGTCAGGCAGCCGCCCGCGCGATACAAAGTGACACTATACGTGCAACACTTAGTTACCCACACACAACATTACACACGTATGAACACACACACGTGCACACCACACAGGTACATAGGTTCTGTAAGGGACCTTTTTTTTTCTTTTTTTGCGCTAGTTAGACTATTGCGCTAGTTAGTGTAGAAAAACCATTCCGATTATTAAATACACATACGCATGGTCCACTCCTTCCTCCCAGGAGGAGGGGAACGTGCATATGAGTATATATTAGTTAGCTCGAATTCTCCTAAGATTAGGGAATTAGTTAGATCGCGACTTTTTCGCATTCGCGACGACCGCCCGAGCCGAGGTTCGGCCACTCTGGCACCCTCGTGCGGGTCGTCACAAACTTTCGCGGCTGAGTGCCCTAAGCGCTCGCCCCCAAGTCCGGTGAAGCTGTAAAAGCCGCAGCGGCTCTGTTTGACGATAGGGCCCCTAAGGCTAACAGTGTAGTCAGTTCTAAAAAAAAAAAAAAAAAAAAAAAAAAAAAAAAAAAAAAAAAAAAAAAAAAAAATTTTTTTTTCTATATTCGTAAACTTAATTAATAATATAGCAAGCGAGCAGTAGCGCGCCGGTGCTACTGTACTTCTCGAGTGTTGTTTTAAATAAACTTTTAAATAATCATGTCAGGACGTGGTAAAGGCGGCAAAGTCAAGGGGAAGGTCAAGTCTCGTTCGAACCGTGCCGGTTTGCAGTTTCCCGTCGGACGTATACACCGACTGCTTCGTAACGGTAATTATGCCGAACGTGTCGGTGCCGGTGCTCCGGTTTACTTGGCGGCCGTCATGGAGTATCTCGCCGCTGAAGTGCTCGAGTTGGCCGGCAACGCAGCGAGAGACAACAAGAAGACTAGGATTATACCTAGACATCTACAGTTGGCCATCAGAAACGACGAGGAATTAAACAAGCTTCTCTCCGGCGTCACGATCGCTCAGGGTGGCGTTCTGCCTAACATACAGGCGGTACTGTTGCCGAAGAAGACCGAGAAGAAAGCTTAAAACGATGATGGCTGGCTGGCTGCGTGCGTGCTTCGGGCCGGTTGCACATTAACCGAAATGAAAAGGCCCTTTTCAGGGCCGCAAAATGATTCATTCACGTATACTTATTTAAAAAGTCGTTTCTAACATATATAAAGTGAAAACGCTATTATACTTCTTAAATTTATATCGAATGGTGACGAATGGTAGGTAGGTAGGTAGGTAGGTATAGGTGGTACCTCTAAATAATTGAATGAGAACAATCGTACAGACAAACTATAAAATATATATAGATGATAGATAGATAGTTATATAGACAAATAATAATAATATTTATTATTTATACTTACATTACAGAGAGATTAGACTGGAAGAGAGCATATAATATAATTAATTTGCTTGATATGTATGTTGTGTGTGTGTGTGTGTGTGTGTGTGTGTGTGTAGTATCGTCGTCGTCTTCATTAATGTAATAATTATTAGGTATAATAATTATCATCTATACTAGATAAGTTTTTTTTTTTTTTTTTTTTTTTTTTTTTTTTATACTTACATCGTTCCAGCGCCGCGCCGCGCCGCGCCGCGTCGTACATTCGATTAGCAGGTACGTACGGACGGGAGCTCGGAGCGTTGCCGGAGTGTACGATTGGTCGAAACGCGTTCGACACTGTCCCACTGCGATGTACCACTTGCGAGGCTGAAAATTTTAATAGATACGAGTTTACATAAAAAAAGGGATAGACTAACACGTGGATTCCGATCGACCGCTGAAGTGAACGGACGTGTCGCTCGCGCTCTCGATCGCTTTCCGAAATATCGCATCTGCTTGAATAAGTGTACAGTTGTTTGCTCTGATCCACGACCGGTCCTAGCCTGCCGGTCAGAGTACACATTGTATATCTGGTTTTTTAAGCTATTTCATTCGCGCTCTGCACTAGTGTACGAGTGAAAGCCACAATGACGAACGGCCAAAAAGTCTTGAAGACCAAAGCACCTCGACGAATAAGTAAGAGAGTTAGCACAAGCAACAAGTAACGCTACAATATAGAGCGACTAAGCAAGTTCACCACACGAATCATATATAATGTCAAGACAGTTACAACAACTAAGCACGAGCTCCCGTATCCTAACACCGGTATGTGGCCAAGCACGCAGTCAGGGATACCTAAGTATCGTGAATATCCGTCCAGTGGTTAAAGCAAGTTTTAAGTAGTTATTAAGCTATACATACGCGTGTTACAGCGTCGTGTTATTGTTGTACGAGTATCTAGGTACCGTTCGCGCATCACGCTCGCACATTTCGTGTAGCACTTCGGTGCACACGAAAAAAAACCGTACTTTTCAGTACGACAATAAACGCGCTTTTCGCGCGAAATCCTGTTTCTAAAGACACGCAAATCCACGTTTAGTGGTCGTTCGTCGGATACCTAACGGTGCAAACGAAGACGAACGGGGCGTGACCCGAGCGCTCTCCGGTTACTCCTTCTGAGGTAAACGATAACTCGGACGGGCCTGGGAATCTTAGCCTTTGCCTTTTTGCATAGTTAAGCCCCAGGTGTCTCCTACCAACCCTTCCTATCCTTACCATCCATCCTTGTGGTTGTTTGGGCGGAGCCACGGTATATACCGGCCTGCGTCCTCTGCCACAAGACTGCTAGGACTCCCCTAGGGAAACGATAGGTCCTTTCCTGTGTTCATTACACCGTGACACACAGGTCCCATTGCTCCGGGCTCGGATAGCCCGTTAAATTCATTCGGCGTACCCCCCTGCCCACCAGGCAGGGAGGTGAATAAATTCACCCCCCGACCTCCAAACCGCCACCGCGATGGCCATTAAAAACGCTGATTGAAAGCACGTTTTAGGCAGCTGGAAGCCGAACACCAGCGCCTTATTAATTACATGTCGCTGCATATGCCCGCGCAAGCAGCGACTATGTTAGCAGGGCACAGATGGCGGACTCGCTGCGGCCGCCATCGGCCAATCAGAGCGCGGAGCCGCGCACGCCATCCCCTCCACCTCCGCCGCGATCTCACCGCCGCCGCGCCACCCGGTTCACGCGACCCGCCTCGTCCCTGCGACCGAGTACCCCCACCCCACTAACCTCGCAAGCCGAGCCACGCCCCTAAGTCCCGAACAAAATCGCAACAGCGATCTTTTACCCCCGTCCCTATGGCCGCCCCGCAAACCCGTTGCCCCGCGGCAACCATATCAAATTCAACTACGGTGTCCAACTCTTTTTCGACCCTTCCAGTCGAAACAGAGATGGACGCACCAGTGAGTCCAACCCCTTCCTCGGAATGGAACTCTCGCTCCACTTCCAGGAACCAATCATAATCCCGACCGAACCTACCGCGGAAAATGACGAATTCACGTCGTCAAATCCCGCAAACGCGCGCCCCGTGATAGCCCCGTTGAGGAAAACGCGGCTAAAACTTCAAAAACTGTTAACGGCTCTGCCGCCCCCCGCACCCTCCTCGAATACCGACGAACCGGTCGTCGGTAAAAAGCAAAAACCCCCCCCGATAATTATCCACGACAAACTGTCTGGACAAAGCTCACCAATGAGCTTAAAACGCTAAAGATAGGGTACACTAAAGCCCGTAATACCGCGACAGGTATCTCCCTGACGATGAGCACGTCAAACTGCCATCGCAGATTGACCACCCTCCTCCGTAGTAGGAACATTCCCTACTACACTTACGCCCTCGAAGAGGAGCGTGTCCTACGGGTTGTGCTTCGGCGCATCCCAGTCGAGATATCACCAGAGGAAGTCTTTGCCTCCATAGAAGCCCAAAAATTCCCCATCCGAGAAGTACATCGGATGTACAATAAAGAGAAACAGCCCTTCCAATGCTCGTGTTAATTTTAGACAAAACGCCTGAGGGCAAAAAAATATTCAATTTGGAAATTGTATGCGAGCTCTCCGGAATAACCGTAGAGCCTCCATACAAAAATTCGAAGCCCTCCCAATGCCACAACTGCCAGTTGTACGGACACTCTGCCCGCAACTGCTTCCTTCGTCCGAGGTGCGTTAAGTGCCTCGAAGACCACCCAACCAGGGAGTGCACGCGTCAGCGTGACTCTAACACCCCCCCGAGCTGCGTACTATGCAGGGAGGAGGACATCCTGCGAACTATCGCGGATGCCCCAAGGCCCGCACACCATGCACCCCCGCCGCCCTGGGCAGGCTGCCCTCAGCGGGCACCCCCCGCCTCAGGGTCCCGGGCGCAACCTCTGCTCAATCCAGAGGTCTTTCCGTCCCTCCCTGCCCCCCCGCCGCACTCAGGCGACCGTAGGCCCCCCCGCACCCCAGGTGCAGCCCAAACCCGTGCGTTCGACTCAAACGCATGGGCCCCCAAACCACAGCCCCTTATGGCTATGGACATCCCCGCGCCCCGCGCTCCAGCGCCCGCGCCCCAGCACCACGCGCTCCAGCGTCCCGCGCCACCACAATGGACGACCTCATGCTATCGCTCCTTCGTGAGCATGAGATACGCGAAGTCCTCGCATACAAGGCCCATATGGAGCAGTACGGTTTCGTCGAAACCATAGCTGCCTTTCCCCGGCTCGTAGAGACGTTAATCCGTCTTGATCGCGAAGCCGCCAACCTCAGGCCTCTCAATGGCTAAACTCAACCGAGAGGTTTAAACATCTCTTTCTTTAATGCGCGGAACTTATATCCGCAGCGTGATCTCGTCGCGACTTATCTTAAAGATCACCAAATAGACATTCTCTTAGTACAGGAAACGCTCTTAAAGCGTGCTAAACGCAATCCGAGTATCGCAAACTATAACATCGTTAGAAATGACCGCGACGGCCGAGGGGGCGGCACTCTCATTTACTACAAGCGCTCGTTGTATTGCATGCCGATAGATCCTCCGATACTTACCAATATGGAAGTATCCGCGTGTAGACTAGGAATGACCGATCATCCGTCCATAACGATCGTATCCGTATATACTCTCACACGACGAAAGTACCTCTCAGGTCTGACCTACAGAAGCTACTCTCGCTCGGCACATCGGTCATTATCGCAGGTGACCTCAACAGTGGACACACGTCCTTCAACAATTGGAGAGACACCAGCAATGGGGTTATTCTCGAAGGGTTGTCGGACGAGTTAAACTTTGACGTCATAGCGCCTCCCACTCCCACCCACTTTCAAGATCACTGTACACCGACAGTGCTCGACATAGCCCTCCTAAAAATATCGCGCTTCAGGTACGACTCATTCGGGTCGTACACGAACTCGACTCCGACCATCGCCCGGTCATCCTACAGCTAGGACAACTAGATGACTCCAGCCCTCCTACAGTCACAATGGTTGACTATGCAAAATTAAAACACTACCTCGCGGATAGGCAGTCCTCGCCCAGTCTCGTTAGGGTCCCGGACGTGTTAGAGTCAGTTGCGCACGTAGATCTCGCAATCGACTCCCTAGTTGACCACCTCCAAGTCGGCATCGGAGAGGCCTCGAGAGAGGTCGAAGCGGCGAACGATCGCCGCTTTGTACTCCCTGCCGACGTGCGAGCGTTGATGACGGAGAAGAACGCTGCGACTCGTGCGCATGACTCTTATCCGACCGATGCAAACCGCGCACGATTACGCGCACTTCAGAGAGCGGTTAAAGCCCGTATAACCGAGCTCAAAAGTCACAGATGGACACCCTAGTCGAAGGGCTAAGGCCGTCACATCTGACTTATGGAAAGTAGCCCACGCCCTTAAAATAGACGCCCAACCTCGCATGCCCCCCCTCGAAAGGGGTCCCGGCACTACACCCGCTTTCGATATCATCGACAAGGCGGAGTGCCTTGCCGCTTGTCTGGAGAGCCAGTGCTCCCCGAACAGCGTCAAGAACACCGACCGAGTCAGAGACATCGAAGCCCGCGTGGAGGAGCTGAATAAGCTCCCGGTATCAGAATCCCTGTCCCCAGTCACTTCTGAGGAGATCTCTGCCATTCTCAAAAGCCTTAAGCTTAGAAAGTCACCAGGTCCCGACGGTATCAGGAACGAAGTACTCAAACTTCTTCCCGATCACCTCATAGCTCTATTGGTCTGCATATTCAATGTAGCCATAGCCAACTGCCATTTTCCAGCCGTCTGGAAAACGGCCATTGTCATAGGTATTCACAAGCCCGGCAAGAGCACGTCGCTTCCCGACAGCTACCGCCCTATCAGTCTTCTAAATACCCTTGGAAAAATCTATGAGCGGATCCTTCTGAACCGTCTCAAATCCGTAATAGAGAGAAAAACCTCTACCCGCCTGAGCAATTCGGTTTTCGTGCTAGACATTCTTGCACTCATCAAGTGCACCGCCTCACGGAGCACATTTTGTTTAACTTTTCCGAGTTATCTATACCCCGTCGCACACTGGCAGTCTTTTCTTCGACGTAGCCAAGGCCTTCGATAAGGTCTGGCACGAAGGATTAGTCTACAAGCTGTACTCCCGCGAAGTCCCCGATAGATTAGTTAAAATCATCCGCGATTACCTCAAAGACCGCACCTTTCGCTACAGAGTGGAAGGTGAACTATCCACACCCCATCCCATACGCTCAGGCGTCCCCCAAGGTTCCATTCTGGCACCTAGCCTCTTCAATCTGTACGTCAGTGACCTACCAAAACTTGAAGAGAAAGTTGAAGTAGGCTTATACGCTGACGATACAGTCATATACTCCTCTCAAAGGCAAACGAGAAACCTCAAATGTAGAATCCAAAGAGCCGTGACCACTCTCGGGAAGTGGTTTAACGACTGGCGAATAGCCATAAACCCCACGAAGAGCGCAGCGGTGCTCTTCGACAAAACCGCCACACAGATACCGCAAAAACTCAAGGACAATCCCCTTGAACTCTTCGGTAATCCGATCCCCTGGAAAAGGCGACCAATATCTAGGTGTAACCCTAGACAGTAGACTCTCCTTTATACGCCACATCAATCTGGTTAGGAAAAGGGCCTCCTGGACCCTCGCCCGACTGCATCCTCTGTTATGTGCTGCAAGCAAAATGTCCACGAGACACAAGCTTACGCTCTACAAGATGTGTATCCGTCCGATCATGACATATAGCTGCGTTGCGTTCGCACATATGCCAAGTTATAACTGGGAACGCTTACAAGCTATCCAGAACAAATTTCTTCACCGCTTACCGGTGCCCCCTGGTTTGTTCGTATGGAGGATCTCCATAGAGATATGGACCTTCCCTCGATACATGCATATGCCAAACACCTTTCTCGCTCGTATTTCGACACCGCGTCGAACCACGCGAACCCCTTAATAAAAGCGGCAGCTTCTTATGTTCCCGACCCCAACGCCTGCCGGAGAAAACGCCGGCCGCGTAATATATTCACTGACCCGCCCGACCAAACCGAAAAAGCTAACGCGTTCTACGCCGACACCGTCTCTCCCAAACAGAGCGTGCCACCGCCCACGCCCGCGTAACCACCGTTCTCTCCGCAGAGGACGGGCGGTCAACTTCGCTCCCGCACAACCGTCACGTCCACCCTCTCTAGCGGCAACCCAAGCCTAGGTCCGTTCCTCGGTGTGAAGCCCTTGGGTCAGCAGCCGCCCGCGCGATACAAAGTGACACTATACGTGCAACACTTAGTTACCCACACACAACATTACACACGTATGAACACACACACGTGCACACCACACAGGTACATAGGTTCTGTAAGGGACCTTTTTTTTCTTTTTTTTGCGCTAGTTAGACTATTGCGCTATTTAGTGTAGAAAAACCATTCCGATTATTAAATACACATACGCATGGTCCACTTCCTTCCTCCCAGGAGGAGGGGAACGTGCATATGAGTATATATTAGTTAGCTCGAATTCTCCTAAGATTAGGGAATTAGTTAGATCGCGACTTTTTCGCATTCGCGACGACCGCCCGAGCCGAGGTTCGGCCACTCTGGCACCCTCGTGCGGTCGTCACAAACTTTCGCGGCTGAGTGCCCTAAGCGCTCGCCCCCAAGTCCGGTGAAGCTGTAAAAGCCGCAGCGGCTCTGTTGACGATAGGGCCCCTAAGGCTAACAGTGTAGTCAGTACAAAAAAAAAAAAAAAAAAAAAAAAAAAAAAAAAAAAAAAAAAAAAAAAAAAAAAAAAGGGATATTTCCGTGAGATACTCTCGATCGTGACTCGCGTTTCGTTTCGTTCGTTCGTTCGTTCAGGAACAAACATAATAATAGTAAATTAAATAATTAAATAAAATAATAATGCCACCGAAGACGAGCGAAAGGCCGCCAATAAGTCTGGCAAGGCTCAAAAGAACATCTCGAAGACCGATTAAGAAGAAGAAGAAGCACAAGAGGAAGGAAGTTACGCCATCTACATTTATAAGTTACTCAAGCAAGTTCACCCGGAACACCGGAATATCGAGCAAGGCTATGTCGATCATGAACTCTTTCGTGAACGATATATTCGAACGTATCGCTGCGGAAGCATCTCGTCTGCACACTACAACAAGCGTTCGACGATCACTTCGAGGAAGGTGCAACGTCCGTGAGCTCCTTCTACCCGTGAATTGGCCAAGCACGCAGTCAGTGAGGCACCAAGGGCGTCACTAATACACAAGTCCAAGTGAATTAATTAATGTATAAAATATTGTGTTTACTTAAGTGTACACATTTGATTATTATCATCAATCAAAAGGCCCTTTTCAGGGCCACAAAATTGCTCGTTTATAACACTATACTGTTTCTAAAACAATTTCAAAATGTCAATCAATCATCGATCGAATTAATGTGTAACACATACCTATGTGTGTTATTATCATTATAATAGTTGGTTAAATTAATATATTTATATATGTAGTTATGTACTTATTACTCACCTTTACTCTTAACTGTTAACTGTTATCCTTAGTTAGGCCCCCGTCTGAAGCCTAAGACGCGCCGTGACTTGTAAATGATATTATATTATAATATGTCCAATAAATCATTTTTTTTTTTTGTGGTAATTATTATTTATTTATTTGTTTGTTTGTTTATCATTAAATTTTTACACCGAAATAGGGGGAGGGGTAGGTACGGCTAAGATGTTGGATCTTTTATAAAATTTATAAATTAAACAGTAAGAGAAAGAAAAGAAAGAACTCAATACACCGGAGCGAAGAGCACTAACGAACGATAGTCTGCGGGGCGGTTCGGCGCGCGCGGACGTCATGCTGGGAATTGTTATAAAAGGGCGGGTGAGTGTGCGCGGAGCGCGCAGTATAAGTTCGTTTCTTCTCTTCTTTAATACGTGTATAGCTGCACTTCTTTATTTATACAAACAACAACAATGGCGCGTACCAAGCAGACTGCTCGCAAATCGACCGGTGGTAAAGCTCCTCGTAAACAGCTCGCCACTAAGGCGGCTCGTAAGAGTGCGCCCGCCACCGGTGGTGTCAAGAAACCGCATCGCTACAGACCCGGAACGGTCGCTCTACGTGAGATACGTCGTTATCAGAAGAGTACAGAGTTGCTGATCCGCAAGTTGCCATTCCAGCGTCTGGTCCGTGAGATAGCTCAAGATTTCAAGACCGACCTTCGTTTCCAGAGCTCTGCTGTTATGGCCCTTCAGGAGGCGAGCGAGGCCTACCTGGTCGGTCTCTTCGAGGACACGAATCTCTGTGCGATTCACGCGAAGCGAGTCACGATCATGCCGAAAGACATCCAGCTGGCGCGAAGAATCCGCGGCGAGCGTGCTTAGAGGGGGAAGGGATTTGATAATAATATTATTTATTATCGTAATAATAAATACATATTTACACATATATATATATAAAAGGCCCTTTTCAGGGCCGCATATAATTCAATGCATGTTATTTTTTGTTTGTAAATTTTTTCTATTCAAACTTGGATGTCATGCAACTAACTACATATAAAATATCTCGTTGCTTGCGACACACACTCACACTTGAGAATCGATATGATATAATATAATATAATATTATGGTGATAATAAAACACTCTCGTACCACCCAATAGCTACACGCTAGGTTAGGTTAGGTTTGACTTGTGATAAATAACAGCGGGAGACGGCCGCGGCAGCGGCCGGCGACCGCCATGTCGTAACGCGCGTTCAATGCAATTTCACCATTGATAGATTGATAGATAGATAGATAGATAAATAAATAAATAGTTAGAGTTTATCTTTTTCTTTTTCTTAGTCTCGTCAGTTGGTATTATTATTATTATTGTTATTAATGTTGTTGTTGCGGTGGTGCGCGTTACGGCAAGATTCCCCCCCCCCCCTTCCGCCAGACCCCGTAAACATGGAGTGCTCTATCCCCTCCCTTCTCAAGTTAATATAAAGAGGAAAAACGCGTGGAATTTTTTAAAACTATCGCAACAGCTCGCGCGTTTCACACGCGTACTTACGTGCGCGCGTTCGCTCTCTCTCTCTTTCTTTATCATCTAATATCACTTGTTCAATTATTCATCATGACCGGTCGCGGAAAAGGAGGCAAGGGACTGGGAAAAGGCGGAGCCAAGCGCCACAGGAAGGTACTTCGCGATAACATCCAGGGTATCACGAAACCGGCGATCCGGCGTTTGGCTCGCAGAGGCGGTGTCAAACGTATCTCCGGTTTGATATATGAAGAGACACGAGGCGTTCTGAAGGTGTTCCTCGAGAACGTGATCCGTGACGCGGTCACTTACACCGAACACGCAAAGAGGAAGACCGTCACCCGCCATGGACGTCGTGTATGCACTGAAACGACAGGGACGCACCCTTTACGGCTTCGGTGGTTAATATTAATAATATTGATTGAAACACGCCGCCTGCCCATCATCAACCTATACGGAGCATACATACGAAAAGGCCCTTTTCAGGGCCGCAAATGAATCTACTAGTTAAATGAATATAAAGTTTCTAATCGCGACAGTGTGTCGTCGTCGTCGTCGTAGTCGTCTTTCGCTTTAATATTTTATACATACATACATACATACCACATATTCCTTTCTTACTGGTTAGACACTTATATGTTAATAAATAAACAGAAGTCGATTACAGTTACAGAGAACTCGTCGAATGTGTGTTTATGTACATACATACTTCTTCTTCTTCTTCTTCTTCTTCTCTATTATTATGTTAATTATACAATATGTGTCTATCGGTCGATGTGCTTCTGCACATAATACAAATTAATATTGTATGTAAAAAAAAAAAAAAAAAACCGGACTGGACCAATTAATCAGTCAATCGTATTGATTAAATTAATAACGCATCCTGAGGTTGAGAGAGAGATAACACAAACAAAACGAATTGATCTTTAGTTCGCCATCAATAAAAATTAGCTAATGTTCCCTTGCTCGCCCACCCGCCCCCTGCAAAACTAAAAAAATTAGATGCCTGCCTGCCTGCCTGCCTGCCTGCCTGCCTGCCTATGATGTTTGATTATAAATGTATTATTATTATATTTGTTTGTTTGTTTTTTGTTTGTTTGTTTGTTATCTAGTCCCCGTTCATACGACACGGGGACGAGAAACTGAACAGCGAGCAGAAGTCATAGAGCCTCGATGATTAGAGAAGAAGAAGAAGAAGCGAATTGAAACTCGTGCCGTCTGGATCGACGACGACGACGACGACGACGACGACGACGACGACGACGACGACGACGACGACGACGACGACGACGACGACGACGACGACGACGACGACGACGACGACGACGACGAGACGACGACGACGACGACGACGACGACGACGACGACGACGACGACGACGACGACGACGAGGTGGTGTGTGTGTTTTACGACGTTCACGTTTCTGTAACGTTATAACGATCGGAAATTATTGTCGAGATCTTTATATTTGATTATATCGTGAGATGATATAATCGACCGTTTAGTTGGCGAACGAAAATAGTAAAAATATTACGTTATGTCGAGAAAAAAAAATAACTTTTAAATCGGACACTGGCTCCGCGCGATACACACCGACGCCGATAAACGAAATTTACTACTGTACCCGTGGCACTCGAATACTTATGTCCGATATCAATGGTCACGTTGGTTCATGGTGAATAGCCGCCGTGATTTATATATGTCGACCTAATATTAAAACTAGATATAAATCACGTTTAATCGGAGACGTGTTAGTGAAAACTTGAAACTCTCTTTACGGGAAATAGTCTCGCAACACGGAAGCTCTCATTTACGGTAAGGCCCATGTCTACTTAACTACCAGCGCCACCTACGTTGAAACTTTCGTATTATATACTACTTACTACTGTTTCATTCGCTCAATATCTAGTTGTGTGTGTGTGTTTCGTCGTCGTCGGTATTATTATTATTTTTTTATAATAATTATTATTATTAAGAAGAAGAGAGAGATGGCAGACACTGCGATCGCTACCGAGGCTCCGGCACCCGCGACTCCCACCGCGAAGAAACCCAAGGCAACCGCTGCGGGCGGTGTCGCGACGGCCGCCGCCGCCGCCAAGAAGCCCAAGGTGAAACCTTCTCACCCGAAGACATCGGTAATGGTGAACAGCGCTATAAAAGAACTGAAAGAACGCAGCGGATCGTCTCTGCAAGCGATCAAAAAATATATCTCGGCTCATTATAAGGTCGACGCTGAGAAGTTGGCACCGTTTATAAGGAAATACCTAAAGAGCGCCGTCGAGACCGGCGCTCTGATACAAACAAAAGGCACAGGCGCTTCTGGTTCTTTCAAACTGGAATCAAAATCATCCGCCTCGAAGAAACCGTCGATCGCCGGTGCCAAGACCGGCGCGGGAGCCGGCGGTGTCGGCAACAGGAAGTCGTCTTCTTCAGCTAAATCCACCGCCGGCGGTGGCTCGTCGTCGTCGTCGTCGTCGAAGAAAGCGACGTCGGCCGTTGCCGGCGGCAGAGTGAAAAAGGCAGCGGTCTCTTCACCGGCGAAAACATCGGCAGCGGCGAAACCGTCGGCCGCTACGAAAGACAGGAAAGCCGCCGCCGCTAAGAAGAAACCTGTCGCAGCGAAGAAGTCATCTGCGGCCTCCGCTTCGGCCGCGTCGAAGGGTGGCAGCGGCGGTGTCGGTAAGGGTTCAGCCGCAGCGCCTAAAGCAAAGAAGACCGCCAAACCTCCTACTAAGAAACCGAAAGCCCCGAAACCTAAGAAGGCCGCATCGGCACCGAAGACCAAGACCGCAGCGAAAAAAGCAGCCGCTTCCAAGAAGTAGGTGGTGGTAAATCTGTGTGGTGTCGTCGTCGTGTCGTAGTAGTAGTAGAGAGTGCGAGAAACAAAATTCAATTCAAACATCGGACGATGACGATAATAAAAACAAACGCGCTGGCGCGCGCGCGCGCACTTCAACCCAACCGACCTGTAGTAGTAGTCGTCGTCGATGATGATGATGATGATGATGCTGATGACAGCGGCGGCGGTGGTGGTCTTGGGGTGTGTGTCAGTGTCTGCTGTATTGTGTGGTGTGTATCGACCTATCGACCTATCGACTGACTCGACAGCGAGCACGAAATTGAAACAGCCCTTTTCAGGGCTAACAGATCATCATTATTTATATGGAACAACAATAATAATAATAATAATAATTATTATTATTATTATATTGTTTCATTCAGTTTCTATTCACACGAGTGTACAACGTAACCAAGCATGACTCTACCTATACAGTAATGTCGAACGCATCTTACGAAGGATTTTTTTTTTTTTTTTTTTTTTTTTTTAACGATGAACGCTAGTTCCATTATACTACTATATATAATATTACATTACATTACATTACATTACATACATACATACATACACGCACGACCAACTTTATAACACACAAACACATTATTAATTTAAGTTGTCTGTTGGGGTCTTCCTTAGTTCCGTTCGTTCGTTCATCGTACAAATTCTAGTAAAGATTATTGTTGTTGTTGTTGTTGTTGTTGTTGTTGTTGTTGTTGTTGTTGTTGTTGTTGTTGTTGTTGTTGTTGTTGTTGTTGTTGTTGTTGTAGTAGTAGTAGTAGTTAAGTAGCAGCAGCAGCAGCAGTCGATCACCGTCGTCATCATCATCACCACACAAAAACAAAAACAAAAACAAAAACAAAAACAAAAACAAACACGAACACGAACACCAAGCACACACCCCCGCTTAATCATCACCATCCATCGGAGAGAGAGAGAGAGAGACCGCCCGACTGCCCGACTCCTAACGAACGAACGAACTTTACCTGCCTGCCTACCCACTTGCGACCGACGACGGACGGCTGGCTGGTGAACATCCATCCATGTGTGGCTATCTCGCTCACACGCGAGCATGACTCCGATTGGTCGATTTAACGTTTCGTTATACTTACTTCAACTACGTGATGTTTAATCGAACAATTTAATGTATACGATGGGTACGTGTTTTTTTTTCTATATTCGTAAACTTAATTAATAATATAGCAAGCGAGCAGTAGCGCGCCGGTGCTACTGTACTTCTCGAGTGTTGTTTTAAATAAACTTTTAAATAATCATGTCAGGACGTGGTAAAGGCGGCAAAGTCAAGGGAAGGTCAAGTCTCGTTCGAACCGTGCCGTTTTGCAGTTTCCCGTCGGACGTATACACCGACTGCTTCGTAACGGTAATTATGCCGAACGTGTCGGTGCCGGTGCTCCGGTTTACTTGGCGGCCGTCATGGAGTATCTCGCCGCTGAAGTGCTCGAGTTGGCCGGCAACGCAGCGAGAGACAACAAGAAGACTAGGATTATACCTAGACATCTACAGTTGGCCATCAGAAACGACGAGGAATTAAACAAGCTTCTCTCCGGCGTCACGATCGCTCAGGGTGGCGTTCTGCCTAACATACAGGCGGTACTGTTGCCGAAGAAGACCGAGAAGAAAGCTTAAAACGATGATGGCTGGCTGGCTGCGTGCGTGCTTCGGGCCGGTTGCACATTAACCGAAATGAAAAGGCCCTTTCAGGCCGCAAAATGATTCATTCACGTATACTTATTTAAAAAGTCGTTTCTAACATATATAAAGTGAAAACGCTATTATACTTCTTAAATTTATATCGAATGGTGACGAATGGTAGGTAGGAGGTAGGTAGGATAGGTGGTACCTCTAAATAATTGAAATGAGAACAATCGTACAGACAAACTAATATATACATATATAGATATAGATAGATAGTTATATAGACAAATAATAATAATATTTATTATTTATACTTACATTACAGAGAGATTAGACTGGAAGAGAGCATATAATATAATTAATTTGCTTGATATGTATGTGTGTGTGTGTGTGTGGTGTGTGTGTGTGTGTGTGTGTGGTGTGTGTGTGTGTGTGTGTGTGTGTGGTGTGTAGTATCGTCGTCGTCTTCATTAATGTAATAATTATTAGGTATAATAATTATCATCTATACTAATAAGTTTTTTTTTTTTTTTTTTTTTTTTTTTTTTTTCATACTTACATCGTTCCACGCCGCGCCGCGCCGCGCCCGCGTCGTACATTCGATTAGCAGGTACGTACGGACGGGAGCTCGGAGCGTTGCCGAGTGTACGATTGGTCGAAACGCGTTCGACACTGTCCCACTGCGATGTACCACTTGCGAGGCTGAAAATTTTAATAGATACGAGTTTACATAAAAAAAGGGATATTTCTGTGAGATACTCTCGATCGTGACTCGCGTTTCGTTTCGTTCGTTCGTTCGTTCAGGAACACACATAATAATAGTAAATTAAATTAATTAAATAAAATTAATAATGCCACCGAAGACGAGCGGAAAGGCCGCCAAGAAGTCTGGCAAGGCTCAAAAGAACATCTCGAAGACCGATAAGAAGAAGAAGAAGCACAAGAGGAAGGAGAGTTACGCCATCTACATTTATAAAGTACTCAAGCAAGTTCACCCGGACACCGGTATATCGAGCAAGGCTATGTCGATCATGAACTCTTTCGTGAACGATATATTCGAACGTATCGCTGCGGAAGCATCTCGTCTGGCACACTACAACAAGCGTTCGACGATCACTTCGAGGGAGGTGCAGACGTCCGTGAGGCTCCTTCTACCCGGTGAATTGGCCAAGCACGCAGTCAGTGAGGGCACCAAGGCCGTCACTAAATACACAAGTTCCAAGTGAATTAATTAATGTATAAAATATATGTGTTTACTTAAGTGTACACATTTGATTATTATCATCAATCAAAAAGGCCCTTTTCAGGGCCACAAAATTGCTCGTTTATAACACTATACTGTTTCTAAAGACAATTTCAAAATGTCAATCAATCATCGATCGAATTATGTGTAACACATACCTATGTGTGTTATTATCATTATAATAGTTGGTTAAATTAATATATTTAATATGTAGTTATGTACTTATTACTACCTTTACTCTTAACTGTTAACTGTTATCCTTAGTTAGCCCCCCCTCTGAAGCCTAAGACGCGCCGTGACTTGTATAATATATTATATTATAATATAATATATATGGTGCCAATAAATTATTATTATTTTTTTTTTTTTTTTGTGGTAATTATTTATTTATTTATTTGTTTGTTTGTTTATTCATTAAATTATTACACCGAAATAGGGGGAGGGGTATGGTATGCGGCTAAGATGTTGGATTCTTTATAAAAATTTATAAATTAAACAGTAAGAGAAAGAAAGAAAAGACACAATACACGCGGAGCGAGAGAGCACTACGTACGATAGTCTGCGGGGCGGTTC
>JAVKPJ010000179.1:0-26257 GCA_033032175.1 Saturnia japonica
CCGGGAGTGTGGCTCAGGTTGCGGGAGGATCCGGTTGCTTGGGCTCGAAGTAGCTCTGGATAAAACAGAAGCAGTTTGTTTCCATGGGCCCCGCAAAGCACTGCCTCCTGACATGCACATAACTGTTGGTGGAGTTCGTATACATGTTGGCTCCTCGTTAAAGTATTTGGGACTAATTCTAGACGCCCGTTGGAGATTTGATAATCACTTCCAGCAATTAGCCCCCCGAGTTATGAGATGTGCTTCTGCACTATCGAGCCTTTTGCCTAACCTTGGTGGTGCTGGTGTCGGAGTTCGTTCTTTGTACATGGGAGTTGTGCAGTCCATGGTTTTGTACGGAGCCCCGGTGTGGCATAATGCCCTAACGCCAGGCAGTGCTGCCATTTTACGAAGGTTACAGCGTATAATGGCTGTCAGGGTGATCCGCGGATACCGTACAGTATCTTTTGAGGCGGCATGCCTGTTGCGAGCTCTGCTCCTTGGGAACTAGTCGCACGCTCCCATGCTGAACTCTACATGTGGACTGCTGAGAGAGTTGCTCGTGGAGTAAGAACTGCTCTCATGGAAAAAGAATCGCAGAGAAAGCACCTTCGTGAGGCTGTGTTATTGCGTTGGTCGGAGCCCTTGATTTCACCTAGTGCTGGTTTTGCAATTATAGAGGCTATCCGACCTGTTTTCAGGGATTGGATCGATCGCAGTTATGGGTCGCTCACGTTTCGGTTGGTACAGGTGCTCACTAGCCACGGTTGCTTTGGCAAGTACCTGCACCAAATCGCTGGTAAAGAGACGACCTCTCAGTGTCACCATTGCGACAGCCAGACGGATACCGCTTTCCACACAGTGGAGGAGTGTTCAGCATGGGATGATGAAAGGAGGGAGCTCATACGAGCTATTGGCGATGATCTCTCACTACCAGCTGTAGTTCGCTCCATGGTTAACGGAGAGAGTGAATGGAACGCCGTCGTCTCTTTCAGTGAGTGTGTCATGCTTAAGAAGGAAGATGCAGAGCGAGAGCGGGAAAGAGCGCCTGTAACATCCGTAGTTCGCCGCGGAAGAACTGGGCGCGGCAGAAGAAGAAGAGCCGGAGGCTATCATCATGATAGGCCTCCTTGATGATTAGATCTCCTGGCAATGGACACGGGGGTGTCTGTTGCCTTGAAGAGGAGAACCGTGACGTAGAAGCACGGGAAGCCGCTGCTTCATATATAGGAAGCCTGAGAGAGAATCAGTCTCTCCACGAGATGAGGGTCCCTGCTTTCACCACCTGCGGGTGACCCGAGCGCGTGAACAGGGTAGCGGTCGTTTGCTTACCGCCTTTCCCGCGACCCTGTTTCACATACGCGCTGATGCGGCCATGGGGTTTTAGCCGGTAGGAGTCCGGCATAACCCTCTCGCTGTCCCCCGACGGCGGGAGGTGTATCCAATGTAGGATTTCCCCATGTAAAAAAAAAAAAAAAAAAAAAAAAAAAAGGTTAGGTTCCCCCCCGGAGGGTTCCCGCCTTGTCGTGGCGGGGGGGCTTAGTAACCGTGGCTTGGTCCCCCACGGTGAAGCCAAGAGGAACCCACAGGCGAGGCTGCTAGTCAGGGCTTTGGGCATAAGAGCCCAGACGAAGCGGCCAACAGTAGGTTGCGGTGGTGTATGGGCGCCACCGCCGCTGAGGCGAGCCGCGGTGTCGTATGGGAGGCACCGCGGCTGAAGGAGACAGGCCGCGGCGGGAGAGGTGTGTCGGTGTTTCGTTGTGCCGCTCACCCTACCTTCCGCGGCCTCGACGGGGTCGCCACCGTCGCTAAAAGATGGCGGACGCGGTGGGGTCGCAGGGGAAGAGGCGTGTCGGTGTTTCGTTGTGCCGCTCTCCCTGTCCTCTGCGACCGTGAGGAAGAAAACCTCGCTAAAAAATTGAGAGGAAGACAACCTCTTTAAAAAATCACAAGGGCGGGGTTCTGGTCCTGCGGGGCCGGAGCCTGGAGGAAGAAAACCTCGTTAAAAAATCACCTAGGAAGACAACCTCGTTAAAAAATCACCAGGCGTCGGGTTCTGGTGGACGTGTGGGCCTGAACCCGGAGGAAGAAAACCTCCTTAAAAAATCACCGAGGAATAAAACCTCGTGAAAAAATTGAACGGAGGCTGGGGCTGCGGTCGGTGATGGGCGTCCCAGTGGGGAGAGCCTCTCTTCGGGGGGGCAGCGCTTGTCGGTGGGCACAGAGGTAATGCGCAAGCGATTCCTGTGCCCCCGACGCCAAGCGCTCCGGAGGCGATGTTTGGGTTTTTAGTGGGTACAGTCCCACATAACCCGTCTGCTGTCCTCCGCGGCGGGCGGGTACCCATGATGGGTTTTCCCAAACTGAAAAAAAAAAAAAAAAAAAAAAAGGTTAGGTTAGGTTGGGGTCAGCGAGACGTCGTATCCGGTGTTCCCCAGGGGTCAGTTTTGGGCCCTCTTCTCTGGAACATCGGATACGACTGCGTGTTGCGCGGTGCGCTCCTCCGTGGCGTCAGTGTCGTATGTTATGCAGACGACACACTGGTCACGTCGAGAGCTAAGTCGCACCGCGAAGCCGCGATATTGGCAACCGCTGGGGTGGCACACGTCGTCGGTCGGATCAGGCGTCTGGGACTAAATGTGGCGCTGCAAAAATCTGAGGCTCTGTGTTTCCATGGGCCTCGGAATGCGCCACCGAGAGGGTCCCAGATCATCGTGGGAGGCGTCCCAATCGGCATCCAGTCCAATATGAAATATCTTGGACTCGTTCTGGATAGCCGATGGGACTTTGTAGAGCACTTCAGGCAGCTGACCCCCCGTCTTATGGGCGCTGCGGCCGCGTTAGCGCGGCTGTTGCCCAACCTTGGGGGTCCAAATTCCGCTTGCCGAAGGCTCTACATGGGGATCGTGCGGTCCATGGCCCTTTACGGGGCCCCGGTGTGGGCTGAAGAAAACCTGGCGGCCCGAAATATCGCCGCTCTGCGCAAACCGCAGAGGGCGATGGCTGTCAGAGCAGCCCGGGGATATCGCACGATCTCCTTCGAGGCGGCCTCCCTATTGGCCGGATCTCCGCCATGGGATCTGGAGGCGAGAGCCCTCGCGTCGCTCTACAGGTGGCGCGGGGAGGCCTTGGAGAGAGGATTAAGACCTGCGCCTCGTGAGATCGAGGCGCGGAGGGCAGAGCTCCACCAGATCCTGGTCATGGCGGAGTGGGACCGACGACTGGAGCACCCCAGCGCCGGCGTGACGACCGTCGAGGCCGTGATGCCTCATTTGACGGCATGGGTACGGAGGCGGCACGGCACCCTAACCTTCCGGCTGACGCAAGTGCTCTCGGGACACGGATGTTTCGGGAGTTACCTGTGTCGCATAGGCCGAGAGCCAACAACTGGGTGCCATCATTGTGGCTGCGAGGTCGATAACGCGCAGCACACACTGACCGCCTGTCCAGCATGGGACTCGTCACGCCGCGACCTCATCGCGGCTATAGGGCCCGATCTCTCACTCCCGACCGTCGTTTCGTCCATGGTTGCGAGTGAGAGCGGGTGGAACTCCGTCGCCTCATTCTGCGAGGACGTCATGCTCGCAAAGGAGGCGGCGGAGAGGGAGAGGGAGCAGACGTCAGAGCTCCCCTCCCGCGGTCGACGAACCCGGCGGCGTAGGGTCAGGAATGACCTCCTGCCGCCGTAAAAACGGCCTGCGGGTGTCGGACGCGGGCACGTCCTTCGCCCTTGCAGCCAATGCACAGGCCCGAGGCGAGGCGCATCAGTGTTCGATGCGCCCCTCGTAGGTTCGTCGGAGGGTGTCACACATCTCGACCCCTCAGACCGCTGAAGGTGGCCCCTTATGAGGGGCCTACACCCGTCGGGCGAGTAGAAGTAATGCGCAAGCTGTCCCTACTCCCCGGCCAAATGGGTGAAAGAGGAACACCGTGGGGTTTTAGTCAGTAAGAGTCTGACATACCCCTCTCGAGCTGCCCGGCTCGGGAGGCGGATCCATGTAGGATTTCCCCACGTAAAAAAAAAAAAAAAAAAAAAAAAAAAAAAAAAAAAAAAAAGGTTAGGTTGGGGTGCGAGTCAGGAACCTCCGCGTGGTGCATCCCGGGCAACGGCGGCCGCTTCACGGCCGACGGCTAATACCTGACAGGGGGGGCCTCGTTTCTCTACTCTCTGCTCCTCAGAGCTGACGAAGGACATGGCTTGTTGGCGGGCTCGGCGTGCGCTCACACGGCCGTCGGGCGGATAGGTTGGACACGTTGTCCGGCTTGCCACCGTCGATCTCGTAATCCCATCGGAGTGTCGTGGTCACGTCTCGCGGCTTCGTATGGGACCGAGGGTCTTGGCTTTACCGCCCGGACCGCGAGGAAGACAACCTCTATAAAAAATTACCCCAAATCCTAAGCGGCGGCGCACCGCGAGAGGATGCATGGCTGATGGGATGTTCAGTCTCTAGTGCGACCCCCGTCATAGAACCGGCCGACTCTCTTGACGGGTTACGCTAGGCTTACCCAGGTACAGGGGGCACTGCCTGGGTGGACCGTTACTTCCCCCACAATCGTGGGAACAAAAATGAGCGAAACTTCTAAAAAAACTGTAAATATTGTATATAGCCCTAATTGTAATTCTAGTTTTAAGGAAAATGTGGAGGGTGCCTCCAGCAGTGGAGGTACGTTAGATGTGGAAGCGGCGGTGATGAATCCCGTCGTGATAATCGAGAGGGACTTATCGCTGGACCGGGTGTCGGTCTGCAGCGAATCCAGTCAGGCTTCCATGATTACAGTGGAGTCCACCGAGGACATTCCTTCTGGCGCCTTCTGGGACACAAAGAGGGGCGAAAAAAGGAAAGGTGGTAGCTTGGACCGGGTGGAGGCCGAAGATACGGGCTCGGAGTCCGATTCCCAGCCAGTGGAATTAGGGTGTACCACTCCTGTTCCAAAGAAAGGAAGGGGTCGCCCCATTACAACAGGCGAATACGCAGGCCTAGCCAAACAAAAGGCCGAATACTTGCGTCTAAAGGAAGAGGGTATCCGCCTCTCAGCCGAGGAGGAGATTGCGAAGGTGGCAGCACGGACGCGGCAAAATAGGGCCGTGAAAGATATCGCAACTGCTCCGGAGGAGGAACTCTCCTCCCACTTAACAGACAGGGTGATGGGTGACGTTGAGGTGATTCTCAAGGTCGCTCAAAAGTCGACGAACCTCAAGGGCACGTTCACAAAAGCCCTCAAGGATGCGGCTGCTTCCATTAAGGACGCAGTAGAAAAATTTAGCAATCGGACCACCACCGAGGAGTTGGAGAGGGTCCAAGCTGCATACACGCGAGTAGAGGAGAGAAACAGAAGACAGGCAGAAGAACTGGCAGAGCTCCGCAAAGAGCTCGCGGAGTTAAGAGCGGACTTCTTGAAGGTCCGCCAGCCAGTGCCTGAAGCCAGCGTCTCTTCCGTTGTCGCGCCACCCTCTTCACCTCCAAGAAGACTTTCAAGGGAAGAGTTTCCTCCTTTGCCTCAGAGGCAACAAAAGCGTCCTCGGAGCGACACTTCGGATATTGATGGGAAATTCAGGGAGATTCTAAATATAATGAGTGCACGTTTCGAGGCGTTGGAGGATAGGCTCCTCCCGGAACAACGACTTCGCCCTCCTTTAGCGGCGGACAGAAAGGCTGCACAGCTCTCGTCGAAACCGGTAGTTCCCGAAACTCGGCCTCCACGGCTTGCAGACTCCCGGCAAGTGGCTGTGAAAAAGAACAGCTCGAAGGTAGGGAAAGCAGTACCTATGTCAGCTGCACCCAATTCTCGTCCCTCCTCCTACAGCGAGAAGCTGGCTGCTCCCAAGACCTCCGAGGGGGAATGGGTGTTAGTCGGCAAGGGGGGCAAAAAGGCGTCAAGGTCCAAGAAGGCAAAGCCTGAGGCAGCGCCTCCTAAGAAGGGTAAAAAGACTCGTAGACTTCGTGCCGCAAAGTCCACTGCAGTGGTAATCACGCTGCAGTCGGAGGCGGTAACGAGAGGTCTTACGTACAAAGAGGTGCTGTCCAAGACCTGGGACAGTGTAGACCTAAACACCCTCGGAATCGAGGGTGTGAATTACAGGAGGGCGGCGACTGGAGCAGCTATATTGGAGATACCTGGCGCTGACAGCAATGATAAAGCTGATGCTTTGGCGGACAAAATAAGACTGTCCTTCCCAGCGGAGGATATTAGGGTGTCCAGGCCGGTAAGAAGTGCAAGCGTGCGTATCGCAGGCCTTGACGACTCGGTCACTGCCGAGAAACTAATCGCAGCCATCGCCTCAGCTGGGGAGTGCCCACCTGGACAGGTTAAAAGTAGCGAGCCGCGTCTTGGACCTGATGGTACAGGAACAGCCATAGTAACTTGTCCAGTGGCGACGGCGAAAAAGCTTGGCGATAGTCGACGGTTACTGGTGGGTTGGGTGTCGGCGCGGGTGAAGATCCTGCAGCCTCGCCCACAACGGTGTTTCCGCTGCTTCCAGGTTGGCCACGTCGGGCTTAATTGTACTTGTGATGTTGACTACAGTCAGCTATGTTATCGCTGTAGTCAACCTGGCCACAAAGCTGGAGGCTGTACAGCGGACCCACACTGTGCTGTCTGCGCACGAGCGGGTAAACCAGCGGGACATCGGATGGGGGGCGGAGCGTGTGTGACGCCGACACCCAAGTCAAAGAAAGTAAAGAGGGTTAGGAGGGGAAAAGCCCCGACACAGCCCCCGACCTCACAGGCTGTTCCTAAAGCGCCGACGACGGTCCAGACGGAGGAGATGGAACAAACCAGTTAATAATGGCCATCCGTCTCCTCCAAGCGAATCTAAACCACTGTGCCAGTGCGCAGGACCTGCTAGTCCAAAGCATGGCACAGTGGTCAATCAACGTCGCCGTGATAGCCGAGCCATACTTCGTGCCGCCCCGAGATAACTGGGCGGGTAATCGAGAAGACTCGGTGGCCATCATTTCCCGGCTCGCCGCCGGCTCCCCGCCCTTCACTAACATCAAGGAGGGCCAGGGATACGTGGCGGCGCGTCTCGGCGACGTTGTGGTGGTGGGGGTGTATGCACCCCCTCGGTGGAGTCTCGCCGAATTTGAGGCTTTCTTGGTAGAGTTGGGCACTGTCGTCTCGGGCAGCCACCCTTACCCCATCCTAGTCCTCGGGGACTTCAACGCCAAATCTACGGCTTGGGGTTCCCCATCCACCGATAATAGGGGTGAGGCGCTGGAAGAGTGGGCCGTAACATCAGGCCTACTCGTCCTTAACAGGGGCTCCATAAACACGTGCGTGCGACCGCAGGGCGAATCCATAGTGGACCTATCGTTCGCAAGCCCTGCAATAGCACGCCGTGTTCGGGACTGGAGAGTCCTGGAGGGGGTAGAGACACTTTCGGACCATCTTTACATACAATTCGAAGTGTCCGCCCAGACCTCGGGACGACCGGTCCCGAGAGGCCCTGAGGAGGACAGTCCACGTTGGGCTCTGGGACGCCTCGATCGCGAGGTGTTCCTCGAGGCCGCCATCGTGCAAGCCTGGGTGATGGACGGAACACCCGAGAGGCCTTTTTTTTTTTTTTTTTTTTTTTTTTTGTACGTGGAGAAACCCTTCATGGGTACACACCCGCCCGGGGGGACGAGTGGTTATGTGAGACTCCTACTCACTAAAACTCCACGGTGTACCATCGGCCGCCATAGCGGGGCGGGCGGGCAATGCGGTTGCAATCTGCCGCGTCGCCCCGGCGGCTGGCCCCAGTCGGGCCTCGGCGCTAAAGAGAGACAGTCTGGTACAACCCCAACTGTCTCCCAGACGGCTGAACCAGTGCAATGGGAAGACGGGCCCCCCGACCCGTCTCCCCTTGGTTCAGCAAGGGTAGGAAGGAGGCGAAATCGCCCCCCCCCTTCTACCCAACGTCTACGCTATCCTCTGAGCTTGGTAGAGGTAGTTGCGGCGCCATTCCCTTAGTGGGCGGCGGCTTACAGGCAGCTCCAGTCATCTGGTGATTCGCCGGCCTCCCGGCGTCGGCACACAAGGCACAGTGGAACTTTTTTGCTGCACATTCCAGCGCCTTGTGGCCAGGCTTCCCGCACCGGAAACACAGGGCTCCGCGGTCTATCGTCGACGGGCAGAGTGGACGAGTGTGGCCCACACCCATGCACTTGTAACAGCGCATGGGCCCACTCTCCAAGAGGCGCACACGTGCCGCACTCCATCCGACAAGGAGACGACCCGCCTCCACTAGAACCCTGGCAGCGGAAGCCGGGAGCGAAAGATAAACCGCTCCCATACCCCTGCTATAGGCACGTATGGGGCCAGCCCTAATAAGAGCCTGCTGACAGCCAGCTTTCGCAGCCGCAGCCACCACGACCTCCTCGACCGATACTGATTCATCCAGTCCGATCACACGGACGCTTGCCTTTTTAATGGCCTTGGCGATAGTGGCCTCGCCCGCCAACACCGTCTGCAGGATCTCAACCATCCGGTCCGCCTGCTCTGAACCACGGGAGCCACGGATCTCGACAATCCGGGATCCCGTGGCTGTGGGCCGCGCCGAGATGTCCTCGATTCCGAGGTCCGCTAGCGCGACTTGTTTCTGCGCTTTTAAAAAGGCATCCTTATAGCTCATTCCCCCCGCCAAAGCCTCTGGCTGCAGCGTAATAATCACTGCAGCTGAGCGCGGTGACGAGGGTAGCTTCGCCTTAAGCTTGCTGGCACGCGCTCTCCCAACAGGAGCGGGAGCCAGTGTCGCAGCAGCCTTCGGTTCACTAACTGGCTTTTTCTTCCTCCGTCGCCGACGAGACACGGTGGTCCATCCTTCGGCGGTTGCGGCTGGAGCAGGAACATCAGCCCCTGTCATAACATCTCCACCCCCAGGGAGTCTTCTTCCAAATTCCTCTCCGCCTCAGAAGGCGCTGGACCAGCCACTCTGGATTTAATTCCCGAAGTTTTAGCCCTGGAAGGCTTAGGTCTTTGGGACCCGGGGCAGTCTGTCTGTCCGCAGCCAGAGGAGGGCGGACCACCTTGGCGGGGAGGAGACGGTCATCCAAGGCCTCTATGCGGGCAGTAACTAACTCCCCCATAGACACCCGGAGCGACCGCTCCATCCTCGACATGTGTTCCGCCATCGCATCAAACACAGCCTGCATCAGGGAATCCTGTCCCTGACCTACTGGCATCTTTTGCGTCAAAGGCAGCGCAGGCGAAGCCCCCACCCGACCGCGCAACGAGGAGAGCTCCTCCTTGAGGGCATCGACCTCCCGACGAAGCCTCCCCGTCTCGCGTCGCAGAAGGAGGGTCTCCTCCGTCACCGTACGCGTTAGAGCGGTGGCAGTGACCTCATGGAGGGTCCACGCTGCCTCCTTCAGGTTTTTAACAAACGTGCCCTTGAGGTTGCCAGATTTCTTGGCAATCTCAAGGACCGCGTCTACTTTCTCCTTTGCGAGGGCCCTCAAACTGTCGGGATCGAGGAGCTCGATGCCCTCGAGTACTCCCACTTCAGCAAAGGCATCAGCCGCATCAACAACGGCAGCCGCAGCCGCGTCCTTAATACAACCAGCCTCATCAGAGCTTGTCAAACCAGGAAGGGGACAATCCTGCGGCAACGCACAAGTAACTTCCGCGCGCGTTCTTCCTACAGATGAGCCCAGATCACGGGCTTTGCCCCTCCGAGCTGACGTAAACTTGTTGGGAGGAGTCTCCTCCCCATCCTCATCAGCTTTAGCAAGCAATCGCTTCCTATCGGCAGCTGCCACTGGCCCTAACCTACAAGATCCATCATCCCAGTGCCTGATTGAAAACCTCTCAAGCATAGGGTCACGCTCAAGCATCACGACAGGCGAAAGATTCCTTTGTTGTAAAGCCGTGGTCGTCATTGTATTGGTGGAATCGGTTTTCCTTAAACTAGCATTGGTCTTCGTTTGTATCTTACAATCACGCAAAATTTTGCCCCCCCCAGAGAACGTGGGGCAGCCCGAGCTAAACTCGGGGAGGGATTCTCCAGCAGGGCTGGTACCCTCCTGGGGTAATACTTTTTTCAATTGTACGTCCATCTTAACTCCACTTTACCATCAAGTTCGCAGTACGCCTGCCGGGATCGGTATGACACAACCAACCCCGCCAGCCGCTACCCGGAACTGGGCCCTTGGGACTCAAAGTGAGTCCTCATCGGCCCCAGCCCGGTACTGGGTGCGCTGCTCACACGCCACACCCAGGAGCTTTTAACGGCCCTCCAGCCAGCGCTCCTCCATAATCCCCTCTGATAAGCAGAGGGATACCAGGAGGAGCGCGTCAGATATTAGCCGCCGACCAGACTGGTCGACGTTGCCCGGGGTGCACCACGAGGAGGTTTCTGACATCGCACCCCACACCCGAGAGGCCTGCCGATGTCGAAGATGGGGCGGAGCAACTGCGAGCCGCAGTGTCGCATATGTGTGACGCGGCGATGCCGAGAGTTGGGCGTCGTCCAGCTAAGCGCCAGGTGTACTGGTGGAACGCTGAAATCGCGCAGCTGCGTGCACTTTGCGTAGCAGCGCGCCGCCAGTACACAAGGATAAGGCGCAGACGACGTCATTCGCAGGTCGCAAGCCCCGGAGAGGCGGAGCTGCATGAGGGTTACAGAGCAGCTAAGCTCACCCTCCGACGGGCCATTGAGCGCGCAAAAGCTCTGACCAGAGAGGAATTCCTGGAGACGCTCAATCGGGATCCGTGGGGCCGCCCGTACCGGATGGTACGCGGCAAACTTCGCCAATGGGCCCCCCCGGTAACCCAGAGTCTCCAGTCAGAGTTCCTCGAGGAGGTGGTGAGCGCTCTGTTTCCCTCCAGGGAGGAGTTTTCACCTCCCCACATGGCTCCGCCCACGGCCGAGCCCGACGTGGACCGAGACGACGTGCCCAACGTGACCCGGGAAGAATTGAGGGCGGCGGTGAAACGTCTCGCGGCCAAAAACACCGCCCCAGGGCCCGACGGCCTGCCTGGTCGAGCGTGGGTCCTGGCCCAAGAGGTCCTCGAGCCCCGACTATTGGGACTCCTCAGCGTGTGTCTGGAGCAGGGCCGGTTTCCGTCGAAGTGGAAAACCGGCCGTCTAGTCCTGCTCCAAAAGCCGGGGCGCCCGGCGGACTCGCCGTCCGCGTACCGCCCCATTATGCTGCTCGACGAGGTGGGCAAACTCTTCGAGAGAGTGATTGCAAACCGCCTCGTCGGCCATTTAACGCACGTGGGGCCAGATTTGGCGGCGAACCAGTTCGGTTTCCGCAGAGGGCGCTCTACGATTGACGCGATCGCGCAAGTGAGGAGTCTGGCGGAGGAGGCCATTGCTCGGGGCGAGGTGGTGATAGCGGTGTCTTTAGACATCGCAAATGCCTTTAACACCTTGCCCTGGGCCACAATTAGAGAGGCGCTCCGATTTCACGGAGTGCCGTCCTACCTCCGCCGCATAGTCGGGGCGTACCTCTCCGAGAGGTACGTAGTCTTCCCGGGTCGGAGTGGAATGTGTCGAAGAGACGTCGTATCCGGTGTTCCCCAGGGGTCAGTTTTGGGCCCCCTTCTCTGGAACATCGGATACGACTGGGTGTTGCGCGGTGCGCTCCTCCGTGGCCTCAGTGTCGTGTGTTATGCCGACGATACACTGGTCACGTCGAGAGCTCAGTCGCACCGCGAAGCCGCGATATTGGCAACAGCTGGGGTGGCACACGTCGTCGGTCGGATTCGGCGTCTGGGACTAAAAGTGGCGCTGCAAAAATCCGAGGCTCTGTGTTTCCATGGGCCTCGGAATGCGCCACCGAGAGGATCCCAGATCATCGTGGGAGGCGTCCCACTCGGCATCCAGTCCAATATGAAATATCTTGGACTCGTTCTGGATAGCCGATGGGACTTTGTAGAGCACTTCAGGCAGCTGACCCCCCGTCTTATGGGCGCTGCGGCCGCGTTAGCACGGCTGTTGCCCAACCTGGGGGGTCCAAATTCCGCTTGCCGAAGGCTCTACATGGGGATCGTGCGGTCCATGGCCCTTTACGGGGCCCCGGTGTGGGCCGAGAACCTGGCGGCCCGTAATATCGCCGCTCTGCGCAAACCGCAGAGAGCGATGGCCGTCAGAGCAGCCCGGGGATATCGCACGATCTCCTTCGAGGCGGCCTCCCTATTGGCCGGATGTCCGCCATGGGATCTGGAGGCGGAAGCCCTCGCGTCGCTCTACAGGTGGCGCGGGGAGGCCTTGGAGAGAGGATTTCGACCTGCGCCTCGTGAGATCGAGGCGCGTAGGGCAGAGCTCCACCAGATCCTGGTCATGGCGGAGTGGGACCGACGACTGGAGCATCCCAGCACCGGCGTGACGACCGTCGAGGCCGTGAGGCCTCATTTGACGGCATGGGTACGGAGGCGGCACGGCACCCTAACCTTCCGGCTGACGCAGGTGCTCTCGGGACACGGATGTTTCGGGAGTTACCTGTGTCGCATAGGCCGGAGCCAACAACTGGGTGCCATCATTGTGGCTGCGCGGTCGATAACGCGCAGCACACACTGGCCGCCGTCCCGCATGGGACTCGTCACGCCGCGACCTCATCGCGGCTATAGGGCCCGATCTCTCACTCCCGACCGTCGTTTCATCCATGGTTGCGAGTGAGAGCGGGTGGAACTCCGTCGCCTCATTCTGCGAGGACGTCATGCTTGCAAAGGAGGCGGCGGAGAGGGAGAGGGAGCAGACGTCAGAGCTCCCCTCCCGCGGTCGACGAACCCGGCGGCGCAGGGTCAGGAATGACCTCCTGCCGCCGTAAAAACGGCCTGCGGGTGTCGGACGCGGGCACGTCCTTCGCCCTTGCAGCTAATGCACAGGCCCGAGGCGTGGCGCATCAGTGTTCGATGCGCCCCTCGTAGGTTTGTCGGAGGGTGTCACACATCTCGACCCCTCAGACCGCTGAAGGTGGCCCCTTATGAGGGGCCTACACCCGTCGGGCGAGTAGAAGTAATGCGCAAGCTGTCCCTACTCCCCGGCGAAATGGGTGAAAGAGGAACACCGTGGGGTTTTAGTCAGTAAGAGTCTGACATACCCCTCTCGAGCTGCCCGGCTCGGGAGGCGGATCCATGCAGGATTTCCCCACGTAAAAAAAAAAAAAAAAAAAAAAAAAAAAAAAAAAAAAAAAAAAAAAAAAAAAAAAAAAAAAAAAAAAAAAAAGGTTAGGTTAGGTTAGGTTAGGTTAGGTTAGGTTAGGTTAGGTTAGGTTAGGTTTTCGCCCTCCACTTGCGGGGGATAAAAGACCCGGGTTGGAGGGGAGGCAGAAGCCTGCTGCGGGATCTGGGCCGGCCAGCCGTGCTGGCCCTAGTGCCAAGGTGGTGGGAGCAACAAAAAAGGCCCGGTCTGTGTCACGGGCCAGGTCTGAGGGAGCAGCTGAGCCCTCTGCACCCACCGCGCCTCTCGGTATGGAGTGGGCCGCTCCCCCGGGGGCTTCTGTCTCCCAGGCTGTTTCCCGGCCCCCATCTGAGGCAGGGGAGGTGGCGTGGACCACTGTGGTGCGTCGGGCGAAAAAACCCAGGGCGCCGGCAACAGCAGTGGCTGCTCCTGCGCCTAAAGGGACCACCAAGAAGAAAGTTCAGCCGAAGGTGCCGCGCACTGCAGCGGTACTCATCACGCTGCAGCCTGAGGCTGTGGCCGGGGGTATCACGTACGCGGCTGCGGTACTGAAGGCGCGGGAGCAGGTGAAGCTGGCGGAGCTGGGAATCAGCGAACCGAAGCTCCGCACGTCGGCCACGGGGGCCAGGATTATAGAAATCAATGGCCCCAACGGTGAAATTAAGGCAGATGGCCTGGCGACACAGCTGCAGGCTGCACTAGTGGTGTAGCTGTAGTTTCCAGGCCAATAAAACGGGCGGAGCTTCGGGTCGTTGGAATCGACGACTCGGTTGACGAAGGCGAGTTGAGGGCGGCCATAGTCGGTGCGACCGGATGTGAGCCGGCCGTGATTAGGGTCGGCTCCATCCGGCATAACGGGGAGGGGGGGCGGCGTTTGTGTCGCTCCCAGTCGCGGAGGGGAAAAAGTTGGCCGATGCAGGGCGTCTCCTAGTCGGCTGGAGTGTGGCCCGAATCTGCCCATTGCCGGAGAAGCCCCTCCGGTGCTTCAGGTGCATGGGCTTGGGCCACACTCGCCCACTATGTGAGGCGATGGCCGACAGGAGCGCCCTATGTTACAGGTGCGGGGGGTTGGCCACGCGGCGGCAGAATGTGCATCGACCACGATGCACTGTGATGTGTGTGCCGCCGCGGGTAAACCAGCGGACCACTACATGGGAGGGGCGAGCTGCAGGCCCCCTGCAACCAAGACGAGGCTTTTTGGGGCTGGTAGACCCAGGTCGGAGGCAGTTGGTACGACTCGTTAATGGATCGACGCCGTACCGACTGCCTTCAGGCGAATTTGAACCACTCCGCCACTGCACAAGACTTGTTTGTGCAATCAGTGGCGGAGTGGAACATCAGTGTGGCGGTGGCTGCGGAGCCGTACTGTGTCCCTGCTCAACCGTACTGGGCAGGCGACTTGGACGGCTCTGTAGCCATCTACAGTACGGGTTCACCCCTCCTGTTAGGGAGAGGGGTTCTGGGTTCGTGGCGGCCGCCTGGGGGGATTCGGGGTTGGGGACGTATTTCTCCCCAAACCGGCCCCTGAGGGAGTTTGAAGAGTTTTCTGGACTCCCTGGGGCCGGTGGTAAGGCGGCTGTCACCGCTCCCCATTGTCCTGCTTGGCGACCTTAACGCCAAGTCGAGGACATGGGGAGCGGTGACCACGGACCCCCGAGGGGCAGTGGTGGAGGAGTGGGCAGTCCAGGCTGGGCTGTCCCTCCTCAACCGTGGGAATGTGCACACGTGCGTGCGACATAATGGAGGGTCCGTGGTGGACCTCTCCTTCGCCACGCCATCTGTCGCACGCCGTGTGCAGGATTGGAGGGTGCTGGAGGAGGTGGAGACCTTCTCTGATCACCGGTATATCCGGTTTGAGGTCTCCACCTCCTCAGAGGAGCTGGCGCACCATGCTCGGGGGGGGGCAAAGTTCCCCCCGATGGGTTCTGGGCCGCCTCGACCGGCAGCTCGCCGAAGAGGCGGCCATCGTGCAGAGCTGGCGTGCGCCAGCTCCTAGTGAGGAGGATATCGACGCGTCCGCGGGCCGTTTCCGTAAGGCCCTTACGGCGGTCTGCGACGCGTCGATGCCGCGGAGCAAGAACCGCCCGCAAGGCAGGCGGGCGGTGTATTGGTGGACCCGGAGATTGCCGATCTCCGGGTGGCCTGCTCCGCGGCGCGGCGGCAGCAACAACGCTGCCGCCGGCGGCAAACTCGAGTAGACGGAGAGGAGGCCCGGCTGCTTGGCCACTACAGGGAAACTAGGAAGTCCCTGCAGGTGGCCATCAGCCGGGCAAAGGATGAGCAGTGGGAGGAGCTCCTGAGGACCCTGGACAGGGACCCGTGGGGGCGTCCATACCGGGTAGCCCGGAAGAAGTTCCGGGGGCAGGCGCTCCCTTTAACGGAGTCCCTGGACTCAGAGGTCTTGGTGAGGGTCGTGGCCACATTGCTGCCCGACCCTCCGGAGCTCCTCCCCCCCCCCATGTTAGATGGGAGTGTTGCGGAGGAGCTGTTACCACCCCCCCCTCACTGAGGAGGAAATGGGGTCGGTGGTGGAGCGCCTCCGCAACAAGCGGAGGGCGCCAGGCCCGGACGGGGTTCGGGCCGGGTGTTAGGCGTGGCGCTGAACCACATGGGGGTAGAGCTTCGGGAGCTATTCAACCGGTGTTTGTCGGTTGGACGGTTCCCGAAGCTCTGGAAGATGGGGCGACTCTGCCTGCTGGGGAAGGAGGGTCGCCGTCCGGACTGCCCGTCCTCGTACCGGCCCCTAGTGCTGCTGGACGACACGGGGAAGATGCTGGAGCGCATTCTGGCGTCTCGTGTCGTCCGGCACATGGAGGAAGTTGGGCCGGTACTTTCGGACCGGCAGTTCGGTTTCCGGAGAGGGCGTTCAACGCTGGACGCCCTCTCCACCCTGAAGGAGTGGTCTGCGGAGGCGACCGAGGGGGGAGGTAGGTTGTTGGCGGTGTCGATTGACATCGCCAACGCCTTCAACAGTCTGCCGCACGGTGTTATACGGGAGGCGCTCCGGTTTTTCGGAGTGCCCTCGTACCTGCGGCAGCTGTTGGGGGACTACCTCCAGGGCAGGGAGGTCGCCCGTAGACGGGAGGGGTAGTGTGGTCCGGCGACACGTCGGGTGTGGTGTTCCACAGGGTCGGTGTTGGGGCCGCTCCTGTGGAACATGGGCTACGACTGGGTGCTCCGCGTAGCGCTCCCTTCGGGGATTCGCGTGTTGTGCTACGCGGACGACACACTAGTCGTAGCCCGGGGGGGGTCTTTTGAAGAGGTGGCGCGCCTGGCCACAGAGGGAGTAGCCCTCGTGGTCGGGCGCATAAAGGCGTTGGGCCTCAGGGTGGCGGCGGATAAACCGAGGCCATACTATTTCATGGGCCTCGGTGTGGGCCGCCTCCTGGGGCCCACATTAATGTGGAGGGAGTGAGGGTCCGGGTTGGGGCCCAGATGAAATATCTGGGCCTCATCCTGGACGGACGTTGGCGGTTCGAGTCCCACTTTAAGGGACTCGAACCGCGGATAGTGGGAGCGGCGGCAGCTCTCGGTCGGCTACTTCCGAATTCGGGGGGGCCGGGCGCGAGCTGTCGCCGTTTGTTCGCGGGGTCGTGCGGAGCATGGCCGTCTACGGGGCACCGATCTGGTCGGATGCTCTCAGCGCCACGAACAGACGCATACTGCGTGCTACGCAGCGTGTCGTGGCGCTGAGGGTAATTCGCGGGTACCGATCGGTGTCCGCGGGGGCGGCCTTGGTTCTTGCCGGCTCCCCGCCGTGGGAGCTGGAGGCGGAGGTGCTCGCCGCCGTGTACAAATTCACGGCGGCGAGGAGAGAGTTAGGGGAGCCTCCGGCTCCCACGGAGGTGGACAGGGTCCGACGTGAGGCCCGGGAGGTGATCTTTAGGAAGTGGGAGGAGGACCTGGCGGACGCGCGCTATGGGCGTTATACCATAGACGCCGTCCGCCCGGTCCTCCGACAGTGGTGTACGAGGGAGCGTGGCTCCCTGAGCTTTAGGCTTGTGCAGGTACTATCCGGACATGGTTGCTTCGGATGGTACCTGCACAAGATTGCCAGGAGGAACCGAACACTACGTGCCACGAGTGCGGGGCTGCAGAAGACACGGCGCAGCACGCTCTCTCCGAGTGTGCTGCGTGGGTGGAGCAGCGCCGCACTCTGGCCGTAGCTGTTGGAGGAGACCTCTCGCTGCCGAGTGTGGTGAGAGCCATGCTCGGCAGCGAGAATGCATGGATGGAGATGGCCTCCTTCTGCGAGGAAGTCATCTCGCAGAAGGAGGCTGCGGAGAGGGCACGCGAGGGGGATCCCCTGAGCGGCCCTCTCCGACAAAGAAGAACGGGTGGCAGGAGGAGGCGGTTCATTCGCCAACTCCCGCCACCCTAGCCGAGCCAGAGGAGACGGGTCGGGGGGCCCGTCTTCTCATTGCACAGGCTCGGTGGACGGAGGAGACGGTAGGGTGTACTGAGCCGTCTCCTATTTAGGCCGGGGCCCGGTTCAGCCGGGCCGGCCGCCGGGGCGGCGCGGCAGAATGCCAGCGCAGTGCCCGCGTCGCCCCAGTATGGCGGCGGATGGTACACCGTGGAGTTTTAGTGAGTAGGAGTCTCACATAACCACTCGTTCCCCCGGGCGGGTGTGTACCCATGATGGGTTTCTCCACGTTAAAAAAAAAAAAAAAAAAAAAAAAAAAAAAAAAAAAAAAAAAAAAAAAAAAAAAAAAAAAAAAAAAGGTTAGGTTAGGTTAGGTTAGGTTAGGTTAGGTTAGGTTAGGTTAGGTTTGTACTGAGCCGTCTCCTATTTAGGCCGGGGCCCGGTTCAGCCGGGCCGGCCGCCGGGGCGGCGCGGCTGTATGCCAACGCAGTGCCCGCGTCGCCTACTATGGCGGCGGATGGTACACCGTGGAGTTTTAGTGAGTAGGAGTCTCACATAACCATCGTCCCCCGGGCGAGTGTGTACCCATGACGGGTTTCTCCACGTTAAAAAAAAAAAAAAAAAAAAAAAAAAAAAAAAAAAAAAAAAAAAAAAAAAAAAAAAAAAAAAAGGTTAGGTTGGGGTGCGAGTCAGGAACCTCCGCGTGGTGCATCCCGGGCAACGGCGGTCGCTTCTCGGCCGACGGCTAATACCTGACAGGGGGGGCCTCGTTTATCGTCTCTCTGCTCCTTAGAGCTGACGCAGGACATGGCGTGTTGGGGGCTCGGCGTGCACTCACTCTGCCGTCGGGCGGACAGGTTGGACACGTTTCTGGCTTGCCACCGTCGATCTCGTAATCCCATCGGAGTGTCGTGGTCACGTCTCGCGGCTTCGTATGGGACCGAGGGTCTTGGCTTAATCGCCCGGACCGCGAGGAAGAAAACCTCTATAAAAAATTACCCTAATCCCAAGCGGCGGCGCACCGCGAGGGGATGCGTGGTGGTGGGAGACCAGTCACGAGTGCGACCCCCGTCAGAGAACCGGCCGACTCTCTTGACGGGTTACGCTAGGCTTACCCAGGCACAGGGGGCACTGCCTGGGTGGACTGTTATTCCCCCACAATCGTGGGAACAAAAATGAGCCAACTTTTAAAACAAAACTCTGTAAATATTGTAAATATAACTAGTTGTAAGAAAGACGATGAGGGTTGCTCCACCAGTGGAGTTACGTGCGAGGAAAGAAAAAACAGATGGTCACAAGGGTGAATTCAACCCCGTTGTGGCTATCGTAAGGGACCCTTCACTGGACAGGCTGTCGGTGTGTAGTGAGTCCAGTGAGGCCTCTATGGTGACGGTAGGGTCGTCTGAGAACCCTTTGTCTGGCGCTGAGGACGCTCCGCCAAGCTCCTTCTGGCGGAAAAGGAAGGTCGAAGGTGCTGACCAGACGCAAACGCCAGTTTCTATCCCCAAAAAGGGTAGGGGGCGGCCCCCAACTACAGGAGAATATGTGGGGTTGGCAAAGGTGAAGGAAGATTACATCCGCAAGAAAGAGGAGCTGCTCCGCCTTACAGCCGAAGAGGGGTGGCAGAGGCGGCATCGGGGCACGGCTTAATAGGGCCGCAAAGGAGATCATCTCTGCTCCGGAGGAAGAACTCTCCTCCCAATTAAACGAGAGAATACTGGGCGACGTTGAGGTGATCCTCAAGGTCGCCAAAAAGTCATCAAATCTTAAGGGAACTTACCAAAAGGCCCTTAAGGATGCCGCTGTGTCCATTAAGGACGCAGTAGAGAAATATTACAGTCGGACCACAACAGAGGAATTGGCAAGGGTCCAAGCAGCATACGCAAGGCTGGAGGAGACGAATGCCAAACAATCGGAAGAGCTGGCAGAGCTCCGGAAGGAGCTCGCGGAAATGAGGGTGGACCTGAATAAAGTCCGCCAGCCATCGCCAGGAGCTGAAGTCTCTCTAGTCACAGCGACAGAGACAGGACTGGACCCTTTAACTTCTCCAGCACCACGGAGGAGGGAGCAGTTTCCGCCGTTGCCAGGGAGGCCTCGGAGCGAGAATTCTGACATTGACCAGAAGTTCGAGCGCATACTCAACATAATGAGTGCTCGCTTCGAGGCCTTGGAGGACAGGCTCCTCCCAGAAAGACAACTCCGCCCTCCTTTGGCGGCGGATAGAAAGGCTGCGCAGACGGCGAAAACGAAAGCGCCGGAAACTCGGCCTCCACGGCAGCTGGGTCCCCGGCAAGTGGTTGCGCAGAAAGGTAGCCAAAAAACAGGGAAAGCAGGGCCCAATTCAGCTGCACCCGCCTATCGTCCCTCCTATAGCGAGAAGGTGGCCACTCCCAAACCTTCTGAGGGAGAATGGGTTTTAGTAGGCAAGGGGGGTAAGGCCACGAAGAAAAAGGTGAAAAAGGCGGCTAAAGTAGCACCTCCAAAAAGGAACAGAGCCCCCAAACTTCGCCCCTCCAAATCCACTGCGGTGGTTATAACACTGCAACCTGAGGCTGCGAAGAGGGGCATCACCTACAGGGAGGTGCTAACGAAAACATGGGAGCAAGTCGACCTTGGCGCTCTAGGCATTGAGGGGTCAACTATAGAAGGGCGGCAACAGGGGCTGCCTCTTAGAGGTTCCAGGTGCCACCAGTGGTCCGCAAGCAGACGCCCTTGCAGAAAAAATTAGGGCGTCCTTTCCAGCAGAGGACATTCGGGTGTCCAGGCCTATGAGGTGTGCAGACGTGCGCATTTCGGGGCTGGATGACTCCGTTACAGCAGAGAAGCTGATTGCCGCCATTGCACGTGCTGGGGAATGCCCCCCAGAGCACGTTAAGGCCACTGATCCACGCCCCAGCTTTAATGGGGCTGGAACGGCCGTGGTTTCGTGCCCAGTGACGGTGGCCAAAAAACTCGGCGACGGCCGTAAGCTAATGGTGGGTTGGGTGTCGGCGCGAGTAAAAGTCTTGCAGCCCCGCTCACAGAGGTGTTTCCGTTGCCTTCAGGCCGGTCATCTGGGGGCAAAATGCTCCTCAGAAGTTGACTGCAGTGCACTCTGCTATCGCTGCAGTCAACCAGGCCATAAGGCGGCAGCCTGCACAGTGGACCCGCATTGCTTAATATGTGCAGGTGCGGGTAAACCAGCTGGGCACCGGGTGGGCGGCAAGACATGCGTTGCGTCGTCGCCACCCAAGAAGAGAAGGAGAGGGAAGAAGGGAAAAGACCCTGCACAGCCCCTTGCCTCGTCGGCTGCTCCGGTAGCGCCATCGACGAACCAAACGGAGGAGATGGATGAAGTCAATTAGTAATGGCCATCCGTCTCCCCAAGCGAATCTAAACCACTGTGCCAGTGCGCAGGACCTGCTAGTCCAAAGCATGGCACAGTGGTCAATCAACGTCGCCGTGATAGCCGAGCCATACTTCGTGCCGCCCCGAGATAACTGGGCGGGTAATCGAGATAGCTCGGTGGCCATCATTTCCCAGCCCGCCGCCGGCTCCCCGCCCTTCACTAACATCAAGGAGGGCCAGGGATACGTGGCGGCGCGTCTCGGCGACGTTGTGGTGGTGGGGGTGTACGCACCCCCTCGATGGAGTCTCGCTGACTTCGAGGCACTTTTGGTAGAGTTGGGCACTGTCGTCTCGGGCAGCCACCCTCACCCTGTCCTAGTCCTCGGGGACTTCAATGCAAAATCTACGGCTTGGGGTTCCCCGACCACGGACGCAAGGGGTGAGGTGCTGGAAGAGTGGGCCGTAACATCTGGCCTACTCGTTCTCAATAGGGGCTCCGTAAACACGTGCGTGCGACCGCAGGGCGAATCCATAGTGGACCTATCGTTCGCAAGCCCTGCAATAGCACGCCGTGTTCGGGACTGGAGAGTCCTGGAGGGGGTAGAGACACTTTCGGACCATCTTTACATACAGTTCGAAGTGTCCGCCCAGACCTCGGGACGACTGGTCCCGAGAGGCCCGGAGGAGGACAGTCCACGTTGGGCTCTGGGACGCCTCGATCGCGAGGTGTTCCTCGAGGCCGCCATCGTGCAAGCCTGGGTGATGGATGGAACACCCGAGAGGCCTGCCGATGTCGAAGATGGGGCTGAGCGACTGCGAGCCGCCGTGTCGCATATGTGTGACGCGGCGATGCCGAGAGTTGGGCGTCGTCCAGCTAAGCGCCAGGTGTACTGGTGGAACGCTGAAATCGCGCAGCTGCGCGCACTTTGCGTAGCAGCGCGCCGCCAGTACACCAGGATAAGGCGCAGACGACGTCATTCGCAGGTCGCAAGCCCCGGAGAGGCGGAGCTGCATGAGGGTTACAGAGCAGCTAAGCTCACCCCCGAGGGCCATTGAGCGCGCAAAAGCTCTGGCCAGAGAGGAATTCCTGGAGACGCTCAATCGGGATCCGTGGGGGGCGCCCGTACCGGATGGTACGCGGCAAACTTCGCCAATGGGCCCCCCCGGTAACCCAGAGTCTCCAGTCAGAGTTCCTCGAGGAGGTGGTGAGCGCTCTGTTTCCCTCCAGGGAGGAGTTTTCACCTCCCCACATGGCTCCGCCCGCGGCCGAGCCTGACGTGGACCGAGACGACGTGCCCGACGTGACCCAGGAAGAATTGAGGGCGGCGGTGAAACGCCTCGCGGCCAAAAACACCGCCCCAGGGCCCGACGGCCTGCCTGGTCGAGCGTGGGTCCTGGCCCAAGAGGTCCTCGAGCCCCGACTATTGGGACTCCTCAGCGCGTGTCTGGAGCAGGGCCGGTTTCCGTCGAAGTGGAAAACCGGCCGTCTAGTCCTGCTCCAAAAGCCGGGGCGCCCGGCGGACTCGCCGTCCGCGTACCGCCCCATTGTGCTGCTCGACGAGGTGGGCAAACTCTTCGAGAGAGTGATTGCAAACCGCCTCGTCGGCCATTTAACGCACGTGGGGCCGGATCTGGCGGCGAACCAGTTCGGTTTCCGCAGAGGGCGCTCCACGATTGATGCGATCGCGCAAGTCAGGAGTCTGGCGGAGGAGGCCATTGCTCGGGGCGAGGTGGTGATAGCGGTGTCTTTAGACATCGCAAATGCCTTTAACACCTTGCCCTGGGCCACAATTAGAGAGGCGCTCCGATTTCACGGAGTGCCATCCTACCTCCGCCGCATAGTCGGGGCGTACCTCTCCGAGAGGTATGTAGTCTTCCCGGGTCGGAGTGGAATGTGTCAGCGAGACGTCGTATCCGGTGTTCCCCAGGGGTCAGTTTTGGGCCCTCTTCTCTGGAACATCGGATACGACTGGGTGTTGCGCGGTGCGCTCCTCCGTGGCCTCAGTGTCGTATGTTATGCCGACGACACACTGGTCACGTCGAGAGCTAAGTCGCACCGCGAAGCCGCGATATTGGTAACAGCTGGGGTGGCACACGTCGTCGGTCGGATTCGGCGTCTGGGACTAAAAGTGGCGCTGCAAAAATCCGAGGCTCTGTGTTTCCATGGGCCTCGGAATGCGCCACCGAGAGGGTCCCAGATCATCGTGGGAGGTGTCCCAATCGGCATCCAGTCCAATATGAAATATCTTGGACTCGTTTGGATAGCCGATGGGACTTTTGTAGAGCACTTCAGGCAGCTGACCCCCCGTCTTATGGGCGCTGCGGCCGCGTTAGCGCGGCTGTTGCCCAACTTGGGGGGTCCAAATTCCGCTTGCCGAAGGCTCTACATGGGGATCGTGCGGTCCATGGCCTTTACGGGGCCCCGGTGTGGGCTGAAGAAAACCTGGCGGCCCTAAATATCGCCGCTCTGCGCAAACCGCAGAGGGCGATGGCCGTCAGAGTGGCCCGGGGATATCGCACGATCTCCTTCGAGGCGGCCTCCCTATTGGCCGGATCTCCGCCATGGGATCTGGAGGCGAGAGCCCTCGCGTCGCTCTACAGGTGGCGCGGCGAGGCGTTGGAGAGAGGAATACGACCTGCGCCTCGTGAGATTGAGGCGCGTAGAGCAGAGCTCCACCAGATCCTGGTCATGGCGGAGTGGGACCGACGACTGGAGCACCCCAGCGCCGGCGTGACGACCGTCGAGGCCGTGAGGCCTCATTTGACGGCATGGGTACGGAGGCGGCACGGCACCCTAACCTTCCGGCTGACGCAGGTGCTCTCGGGACACGGATGTTTCGGGAGTTACCTGTGTCGCATAGGCCGAGAGCCAACAACTGGGTGCCATCATTGTGGCTGCGCGGTCGATAACGCGCAGCACACACTTGCCGCCTGTCCCGCATGGGACTCGTCACGCCGTGACCTTATCGCGGCTATAGGGCCCGATCTCTCACTCCCGACCGTCGTTTCGTCCATGGTTGCGAGTGAGAGCGGGTGGAACTCCGTCGCCTCATTCTGCGAGGACGTCATGCTCGCAAAGGAGGCGGCGGAGAGGGAGAGGGAGCAAACGTCAGAGCTCCCCTCCCGCGGTCGACGAACCCGGCGGCGCAGGGTCAGGAATGACCTCCTGCCGCCGTAAAAAACGGCCTGCGGGTGTTGGACGCGGGCACGTCCTTCGCCCTTGCAGCTAATGCACAGGCCCGAGGCGTGGCGCATCAGTGTTCGATGCGCCCCTCGTAGGTTCGTCGGAGGGTGTCACACACATCTCGACCCCTCAGACCGCTGAAGGTGGCCCCTGATGAGGGGCCTACACCCGCCGGGCGAGTAGAAGTAATGCGCAAGCTGTCCCTACTCCCCGGCCAAATGGGTGAAGGAGGAACACCGTGGGGTTTTAGTCAGTAAGAGTCTGACATACCCCTCTCGAGCTGCCCGGCTCGGGAGGCGGATCCATGCAGGATTTCCCCACGTACAAAAAAAAAAAAAAAAAAAAAGGTTAGGTTAGGTTGGCCTCAGTTGCTGCACCCGACATACTTTCTTCTGAACTTCCTGTACCTGCTGCTCCAGTAAACAGGAAGAAACGGAACAAAAAGAGGAAGTCACTAGCGGCGCAGGAGGCGGAGGATTCGCACCCTCAGCAAACTTCTATTCACTTACCACCGGTGGTGGGTGAAGCCTGGTCGACTGTGGCGAAACGAGGTGGTAAAAAGCGCATTGCAACAAAGCAAGCAGCAACAGCGAAGCTGAAGCCAACCAGAATCGCTGTCCCGCGTTCCTCAGCAGTCATCATGACACTTCAGCCGGCAGCGGTGGAGAGTGGAGTGGATTATGTGAGGATGGTGACGGTAGCTAAAGAGAAGGTGGACGCAGCCAGTCTTGACATCAGCTTCTTGAAGTTCAGACAGACTGCTTCCGGGGCCCGCAAATTGGAGTTGCCAGGCGTCTCCAGTGCGGAAAAGGCGGATCGCTTAGCGGAGAGGCTGAAGACCATTTTTGACGAAACTTTTGGGGATGGAATGGTTCAGGTGACCAGACCTACTAAGTGTGCGGAGCTGCGCCTTACAGGTCTGGATGACTCGGCGACCGCGGATGAGATTGCGACAGCTGTGGCCATAAAAGGTGGCTGCCCTGCCAGTCAGGTGAAGGTAGGCGAGATTCGTCAAGCTCGTTATGGTGTTAGCACAGCATGGGTCCGCTGCCCAGTAGCAGCCGCTAAGAAAGTAGTGCAGGAGGGCCGGTTACTTTTAGGCTGGGTAGCTGTTCAGGCGAGTTTGCTGCAGCCAACGGCTGCAAGATGCTTTCGCTGTCTTGGACTGGGGCATATAGTGCAACGATGTACAGCGAAGGTGGATCGTAGCAGGCTTTGCTTCCGATGTGGGAAGGATGGGCACAAGTCCGCTAAATGCACTGCAGCCCCACACTGCTTGATTTGCTCGGAGGCCAAGAGACCTGCGGACCACCGGTTGGGGAGCAGAGTGTGCGCAGCTTCTGAGCGGACGAAAGGTGACAAAGAAGCCAACAAAGTTGCAGCTTCAAGAAAAAAGGCTACAGCCAAAGCGGCTATACCAAAGGCCCCTGTGGGTCTTAGGGAAAGAGGTGGCTAGGTTTATTCAGTAGGAATGGCTCACAAGTTTTTACAGGTCAACATAAACCACTCGGCCGTGGCCCAGGATCTTATGGTTCAGACTATGGCCGAGTGGTTGATTCAGGTGGCTATAGTATCTGAGCCCTACTGCATCCCTCCCAGAAACAACTGGATTGGAGATGCGACGGGTACAGCTGCTATTGTCTCTTCTTTGGCAGTCGGCTTTCCCTCTCTGACACTTAAGAAAAGGGGTTCGGGGTTTGTAGCAGCTCAGTGGGGGGACATAGTCATCATCGCTGTCTATTTTTCGCCCAACAGAACCCTTGGTGAATTTGAGGAATTTTTAAACGAGTTGGGAGCGTTTATTGGGAGAATTTTACCTTGTCCCATCTTGTTAGCGGGAGATTTTAACGCCAAGGCGTCGGAGTGGGGATCCTCTGTCACAGATCTGCGGGGCAGGGTTTTGCAAGAGTGGGTTTTTGTAAATGGCCTCTCAGTCGTTAATAGAGGGTCGACAAACACATGTGTGCGACAACAGGGTGGTTCCATAGTGGACCTTACCCTGGCTACCCCTGTTGTCGCCAGGCGAGTTCTCGATTGGAGGGTGGTGGTGGAGGCAGAGTCACTGTCGGATCACCTTTTCATAAGGTATGACGTCTGCCATTCGGCAACTAATATTGTCATAAACACGGACAGGATGGTGGCCCCTAGGTGGGCTTTAAAAAGCATCAATGAAGGCTTGCTGGTTGAAGCCTCGATAGTCGCGTCTTGGGCAGCACCGGCACATAGACCGGTGGATGTCATCAGGGAGGTGGGATGGTTTCAGGATGTTATGGCGAGCATCTGCGATGCTGCC
>JAVKPJ010000180.1:0-20672 GCA_033032175.1 Saturnia japonica
CAGGTGCATAAGGAGGCGTTGGAGGTGACGACATACGCGAGTGCAGTAGCGGGTCCCAAGAAACACACCGAAGATAGGAAAACGCTGCATTCGGTTGTCGTCACTTCCAGCGACGACTTCGAGACTGGGGAAGAGGTGCTCGAACAAGTTAGGAAAGCGATAAATGCCAAGGATGGCGGAGTGGAAATAGAGAGAGTGAGAAAGGCAAAAGATAGTAAGGTTATCATAGGATGTAGGAGCAAGGAGGAAAGAGAGAAGGTAAAGGGAAGATTAGAAAAAATGAGTGGAAAACTACATATAGAGGAGATCAAGAATAAGGACCCTCTGATAATCCTTAGGGATGTCTTCTCCTACAATACTGACGAGGAAATAATGGGGGCGATGAGGAGGCAAAACAAAAACATATTTGAGGGACTGACGAACGATGAAGACAGGATGGAGATAAAATACAAGAGGAGGGCAAGAAACACTATGACTAGTCATATAGTGTTAAGAGTGTCCCCGACGCTGTGGAGCAGGCTGGTGGAGTGTGGGACGGTCCGAGTGGACATGCAGCGGGTCCACGCTGTGGACCAGTCCCCACTGGTGCAATGCTCCCAGTGTCTGGGATACGGTCATACAAAACGCCTCTGTAAAGAGGAAAAGGAGTCGTGCAGCCACTGTCTTGGTCCACACAAGAAAAGTGAGTGCCCCCAGTGGTGCGCCGGTGCGGACCCGGTATGCAGAAACTGCACATCCGCCAAACTGGACAACGCAAAGCATAATGCGTTCAGTGCCAGATATCCACCAGCAGCCGTCTTTCTCCATCGGATCCCAGGTATACCAATGTCAGACACTTTAACCTCTGCCTTAATTCTGTTAAGGACTTCCAAATAAGAAAGTCCCTTTTCCTCCGCTCCCGGCTGCAGAGTAACAGATACCGCCGTAGTTTTGGGAGGCCGAATAATATTCGATGCCTTATCTTTCTTAGAGATTGGCTTCTTTTTATTCCTAGGCTGTCTCTTCGGTCGGCCATTTTTACCCACCAACACCCACTCGCCTTCCTTTGGTCTAGGTGCTGGTAAAATCTCTTTACTGGAAGATAAAGAGATGGAGGTTGCATGCACATGCGTAGGTCCCTTGCTGATCTTCTTACTACCCTCGCTTTCGCCAGTCTCCTGGATAACAGTAGTAGTAGGTAATGCATCGGATGCAGCCATCACCGTAACCACCGACTGAACGCTTTCCCGGTTCGCACTGGAGGAAGACCATTCTCCCTGCAGTAGTCTCTGCTCAATAGCCTCCAAACGAGAAAACATACCCTCCATACGACCCAACACACAATCAAGCCTTTTACTATCTTCCCCTCCATTTTGAGCGAAATTACGCTTCTGCGTTAATGAGGGAAAGGCCTCACCCCCATCAATATCAGTGGGAACACAGGTGACAGACCTAATAGGCTCAGGGAGACGAGTTCTTTCCATTTCCACCCTGAGCTCCGCCAGCTGTCTTCGCAGCTCAACAAGTTCAGCCGCCTGCCTAGACTCCTTAGCCGCCAACTCTGCGTACGCTGCCTGAAGCATCATTACCTCATCCGAGACAGTACGAGATTGTAATTCCTCGACTACCTCTTCAATAGACGAGGCCGCGTCATTAAGGGCACGCTGGAAAGTGCCCTTGAGGTTTTTTGATTTCATAGCGACTTTGCGAATAACCTCAACATCTACATTAACCCTTTTATTCAGATCAGCGGCCATCTGTTCATCCGCACCTGAACCTGGGACCCGGGCTCGCGCAGCCGCTCTCTCCCGCCTCGCTCTAGAAGCCATCTGCGCAACCTCTCCCTCAGCCTTGACGCGGAGTTCCTCCTGCTCCAAGCGAATTAACTCCGCCTTAGCTTTCGCCAGATCTTTTTGGGAAGGAGGCGGCCATCCACCTCCAGGCTGTCAAACCTTGCGTCCAACACCTTCCCCATCGTGGAGTGGATGGCCTGAATCGACCCTTCCAACCTCCCCACTGCTTCCGCCAGCGCCTTCTCCCATCCTCGGGAAGGCACCTCATCCTGCACCGGTTGAGGAGGAGGTGGAGGAGGCCGCATGATCTGCCTTGCTCCGGCTTCCCGTCGCCACGCGAGGACCTCTTTCTTGAGGTCTTCGACTTGCTGCCGGAGCACCCTCGTCTCTCTCCCAAGACGAGCCGTCTCTCCACTCACGGTGCGCTCCATGAGCGCATCGACCACCTCCTTAAGCTCCTTTGCCATACCCTTGAGTGCTTTGATAGCGGATCCCTTCAAATTCCCCGAGGTGCGACAAACCTCCAGGATGGTGCCCACACCACCCTCCGTGCGGGACTTCAGCGCCTCCGCGTCAAGGTTCTCCACACTAATGCACCCCTCAGGGACACCCTCACCCCCCCAAAAACAATTTCATCATCCGCGAAGCTTGCAACCTCAGTTCTTTCCTTAAGAAAAGAACCTTCGGGCGCACTTTTCTTCAAAATAGAGCGACCTGCGCTTCTTGAGCGACCCAAACCACGGGCAGCTCCCCTTCTCGCCGTGTTTTGCTTTGGAGGCTCGAGATCAGGATTCAGGTATTCCTCACCTAGATGCGTCCGCTTTCTGCCGTCAGCAGACCAGTTCTGAACGGTCAATCCTTCCAGGGCCGGATCCTTTTCCAGCACTACGATTGGTCCCTCAATTGTCCGTTTTGTATTTGCCTGAGTCGTCCTTTCACTGGCATCAACAGTCCTTATTCTCGCCATGGTCGTCGTACTTTCATCAGAACGCAAAATTGTGCCCCCCCCAGAAAACGTGGGGCAGCCCGAGCCAAGCTCGGGGAGGGATTCTCCAGCTCTTGAGGAGCTGGTACCCTCCTGGGGTAATTCTTTTTGAAACCTTGCCTTCATTTCTCCATTTTTCTCCACGTCCAGTTCGCAGTACGCCTGCCGGGATCAGTAAGAAACAACCGATCCCGCCAGCCGCTACCCGGAACTGGGCCCTTGGGACTCAAAGTGAGTCCTCATCGGCCCCAGCCCGGTACTGGGTGTGCTGCTCACACGCCACACCCAGGAGTATTTATCGGCTCTCCAGCCTAGATCCGTAGTGTTCAGCGAGACAGGGTCACCTCGAGAAGGATGTGGCTCTTCACCACTCACTACGGTCTTGAGGTGGCAGGCTAGGCTCTCTCCAAAAGGAAAGAGCTGTATTGCGCCTGTGGGTCCACCCCCTGCAGATCAGAGATACAAGTACCTCATCACGCCTGCTCGACCCCCGCCGCCACCAACCTAACCTAACCTAAAACTCCACGGTGTACCATAGACCGCCATAGCAGGACGCCGCGGGCAATGCGGTTGCAATCTGCCGCGTCGCCCCGGCGGATGGCCCCAATCGGGCCCCGGCCTAAATAGGAGACGGCTCAGTACACCCTAGCCGTCTCCTCCGTCCGCCGAGCCTGTGCAATGAGAAGACGGGCCCCCCGACCCGTCTCCTCTGGCTCGGCTAGGGTGGCGGGAGTTGGCGAATGAACCGCCTCCTCCTGCCACCCGTTCTTCTTTGTCGGAGAGGGCCGCTCAGGGGTCCCCCTCGCGTGCCCTCTCCGCAGCCTCCTTCTGCGAGATGACTTCCTCGCAGAAGGAGGCCATCGCCTTCCATGCATTCTCGCTGCCGAGCATGGCTCTCACCACACTCGGCAGCGAGAGGTCTCCTCCAACATCTACGGCCAGAGTGCGGCGCTGCCCCACCCACGCAGCACACTCAGACAAAGTGTGCTGCGCCGTGTCCTCTGCAGCCCCGCACTCGTGGCACGTAGTGTTCGGCTCCCTCCTGGCAATCTTGTGCAGGTACCATCCGAAGCAACCATGTCCGGATAGTACCTGCACAAGTCTAAAGCTCAGGGAGCCACGCTCCCTGGAACACCACTCTCGGAGGACCGGGCGGACGGCGTCTATGGTATAACGCCCATAGCGCGCGTCCGCCAGGTCCTCCTCCCACCTCCTGAAAACATTTTCCCGGGCCTCTCGCCTGACCCTGTCAATCTCCGTGGGAGCTGGCGGCTCCCCTAACCCTCTCCTCGCCGCCGTGAATTTGTACACGGCGGCGAGCACCTCCGCCTCCAGCTCCCACGGCGGGGAGCCGGCAAGAACCAAGGCCGCCCCCGCGGACACCGATCGGTACCCGCGAATTACCCTCAGCGCCACGACACGCTGCGTAGCACGCAGTATGCGTCTGTTCGTGGCGCTGAGAGCATCCGACCAGATCGGTGCCCCGTAGACGGCCATGCTCCGCACGACCCCCGCGAACAAACGGCGACAGCTCGCGCCCGGCCCCCCCGAATTCGGGAGAAGCCGGCCGAGAGCCGCCGCCGCTCCCACTATCCGCGGTTCGAGTCCCTTAAAGTGGACCCGGACCCTCACCCCCTCTACGTAGATGTGGGCCCCAGGAGGCGGCCCACACCGAGGCCCATGAAAAAGCATGGCCTCGTTCTTCTCGGCCGCCACCCTAAGGCCCAACGCCTTTATGCGCCCGACCACCACGAGGGCAGCGCCCTCAGTGGCCAGGCGCGCCACCTCTCCAAAAGAACCCCCCCGGGCTACGACTAGTGTGTCGTCCGCGTAGCACAACACGCGAATCCCCGAAGGGAGCGCTACGCGGAGCACCCAGTCATAGCCCATATTCCACAGGAGCGGCCCCAACACCGACCCCTGTGGAACCCCACACCCAGTGTGGCGCCGGACGACAGCCCCCCTTCCGTCCACGAAGGCGACCTCCCTGCCCTGGAGGTAGTCCCCCAACAGCCGCCGCAGGTACGAGGGCACTCCGAAAAACCGGAGCGCCTCCCGTATAACACCGTGCGGCAGACTGTTGAAGGCGTTGGCGATGTCGATCGACACCGCCAACAGCCTACCTCCCCCCTCGGTCGCCTCCGCGGACCACTCCTTCAGGGTGGAGAGGGCGTCCAGCGTTGAACGCCCTCTCCGGAAACCAAACTGCCGGTCCGAAAGTACCGGTCCCACTTCCGCCATGTGCCGGACGACACGAGACGCCAGAATACGCTCCAGCATCTTCCCCGTGTCGTCCAGCAGCACAAGGGGCCGGTACGAGGACGGACAGTCCGGGGGGCGACCCTCCTTCCCCAGAAGGCAGAGTCGCCCCATCTTCCAGAGCTTCGGGAACCGTCCAACCGACAAACATCGGTTGAATAGCTCCCGAAGCTCTACCCCCATGTGGTTCAGCGCCACACTTAAAATTTGGCCCGGAACTCCGTCCGGGCCTGGTGCCCTCCGCTTGTTGCGGAGGCGCTCCACCACCGACCCCATCTCCTCCTCAGTGACGGGGGGGGTGGCAACAGCTCCTCCGCAACACTCCCATCTAGCATGGGGGGCGGGAGGAGCTCCGGAGAGTCGGGCAGCAACGTGGCCACGACCCTCCCCAGGACCTCTGAGTCCAGGGACTCCGTTAAAGGGGGCGCCTGCCCCCGGAACTTCTTCCGGGCAACCCGGTACGGGCGCCCCCACGGGTCCCTGTCCAGGGTCCTGAGGAGCTCCTCCCACTTCTCATCCTTTGCCCGGCTGATGGCCACCTGCAGGGACTTCCTAGCTTCCCTGTAGTGGCCAAGCAACCGGGCCTCCTCCCCCTCTATCAGAGTTTGCCGCCGGCGGCAGCGTTGAAGCTGCCGCCGCGCCGCGGAGCAGGCCACCCGGAGATCGGCAATCTCCGGGGTCCACCAATACACCGCCCGCCTGCCTTGCGGGCGGTTTTTGCTCCGCGGCATCGACGCGTCGCAGACCGCCGTAAGGGCCTTACGGAAACGGCCCGCGATCGCGTCGATGTCTCCCTCATTAGGAGCCGGCGCGCGCCAGCTCTGGACGATGGCCGCCTCTTCAGCAAGTTGCCGATTGAGGCGGCTCACCACCCATCGGGGGAAGATAGCCCCCCCCGGCGCCTGGCGCGCTGGCACCTCTGAGGAGGTGGAGACCCCAAACCGGATATACCGGTGGTCTGACAGGGTCTCCACCTCCTCCATCACTCTCCAATCCTGCACACGGCGTGCGACAGACGGCGTGGCGAAGGAGACGTCCACCACGGACCCTCCGTTCTGTCGCACGCACGTGTGCACCGCCCCTCGGTTGAGGAGGGACAGCCCAGCCTGGACTGCCCACTCCTCCACCGCTGCCCCTCTTGGGTCCGTGGCCACCCCTCCCCATGCCCGCGACTTGGCGTTAAGGTCGCCAAGTAGGACTATGGGGAGTGGCGACAGCCGCCCAACCACCGGCCCCAGGGAGTCGAGAAACGACTCGAACTCCCTCAGGGGCCGGTTTGGGGAGAAGTATACACCCACTACCCCATACCCTCCCCAGGCGGCCGCCACGAACCCTGATCCCCTCTCCTTGAAGGAGAGGGGGACCCCGTGCTAAAAATGGCTACAGAGCCGTCAATGTCACCCGCCCAATAAGGTTGGGCGGGGACAGAGTACGGCTCCGCAGCCACCGCAATATCGATGTTCCACTCCGCCACTGATTGCACAAATAGGTCTTGTGCAGTGGCGGAGTGGTTCAAATTAGCCTGTAGGTAGTTGGTACGGCTCCGATCCATTAACGGGCCGTACCAACCACCTCCGGCCTAGGCCTGCTCTCCCCAGCCCTGGGGGGCCACCTCTTGGATGAGGGGGGCTTACAGCTGGCCCCCCCATATAATGTTCTGCCGGTTTGCCAGCGGCGGCACATACGGCAGTTTTACCGCTCCGCACTCTGCCGCCGCATGGCCATCCCCCCCGCACCTGTAGCATAAGGCGCTACGGTCCTCCATCGCCTCGCACATCGGGCGAGTGTGGCCCAAGCCCATGCACCGGAAACAGCGCAGTGGCTTCTCCTCAAGTGGATGGACTCGTGCCACACTCCACCCGATGAGGAGGCGCCCAGCTTCCACCAGCGATTTGGCTGCGGCGAGTGGGAGCGAAAGGTGAACAGCGCCGCCACCCCAGTTTTGGCGAATTTGGCCAGCCCTTATTTGGGATGCTTCGCAGCCACTTCTCTCCGCCACTACCGCCACCAGCTCCTCCTTCTCAACCGTCTCGTCTAAGCCGACGATTCTTATATCGGCCCTCTTGACAGGCCTGGTCACTGTCGCAACCCCTGCCATCACCTCCCTTAGCTTAAGCGCCAGGCCGTCCGCTTTTTCAGCACCACTGGCACCAGGAAGTTCGATGATCCTGAAACCCGTCATGGGTACACACTCGCCCGGGGGGACGAGTGGTTATGTGAGACTCCTACTCACTAAAACTCCACGGTGTACCATCGGCCGCCATAGTGGGACGCGTGGGCACTGCGGTTGCAATCAGCCGCGACGCCCCGGCGGGCGGCAGTCGGGCCCCGGCGCTAAAGAGAGACAGTCTGGTACAACCCCAACTCCCAGACGGCTGAACCAGTGCAATGGGAAGACGAGCCCCCCGACCCGTCTCCCCTTGGTCCAGCTAGAGCAGAGGAGAGGCGTGGAAGCGCCTCATCCTACTACCCATCGTCTACGCATATGTCCGGTGATGGACTTGTCGCTGGTATTGGCGCAACAGGTATCGTCCCTTTAACGGGAGGCGGCCGGCAGCCAGCGCCCCCCATATAATGTCCTGCTGGCTGTCCAGCATCAGCGCAGTATCCACAGTGCAGCGTCACCGCCTCACATTCCAAGGCCTTATGGCCTGGTTTCCCACATCGGAAGCACAGCCCCCCCTATCGACCGACGACGGGCAAGTTGGCCGCGTATGACCCAAGCCCAAACACCTGAAGCACCTCAGAGGCTTTTGCTCCAGGAGATGGACTCGGGCCGCACTCCATCCCACAAGGAGACGTCCCCCCTCCACCAATAACTTTGCCGCCGTAACAGGGAGGGACATATGAACCCTGCCCAAACTCCTACCCATGCTGCGTATAGATCCAACCTTAATTAGAGCTGAGTCGCACTTACCCTTGGACGCGACAGCTGCGACCACCTCCTCCTGCGTCACGGAATCGTCCAAACCGACGATGCGGACGTTCACCCGCTTTACCGGCCTATCTATGGTGGCGACTCCAACTAATGCCGACTGGAGGCACTGCGCCAGCCTGTCGGCCTGCTCCTGGCCTTGGGGGCCAGGAATCTCGATGACCCTAGCTCCCGTAGCTGTCATGCGGATCGATAGGTCCTCAATACCCAATCTAGGCAGATCCGCCGACATCCTTGCCTTCAGAAGGGCCGCACTATAGCTCACACCCTGAGCAACTGCCTCAGGCTGCAGTGTTATGAGCACTGCAGCCGAGCGTGGGGGTGAGGGGAGTTTTGACTTGCTCTTCCGCCCAGGCGCATCCTTCAGAGGAGCCGTCGCCACAACTTCAGTCGGTGCCTTCTTTTTCTTTCTTTTGCGACGTGACACCGTAGTCCACGTCGCATTTGGAGCCGTCGGGTTCGAAAGTTCTGGCCAGTCTGTTTCCAGGATATTAACAGGCTCCCGGGAAGTCTGTGTCTTCTCCACAACCCCAGCAAGGGGATCGTGTACAGGCCCAGCTGGCTTTGACTTGGACCCAGCGGTTTTCAGCTTGGGCACTGTAACTGAGATAGAGGACTCATTCCTCCTGTCTGCGGCTAGCGGAGGACGGACCACCTTGGCCGGAAGCAAACGGTCCTCCTGGGCCTCCAGGCGGGCAGATATCATCTCACCCAGAGACACCCGGAGAGACTGCCCCAAGTTTGCCACATGGTCCGCCACCGCGTCCAGAAGCACCTGCGGCAGGATCTCTTGCTCCCTGCAAAGGGGCTCCGTCTGAGCCCGTGGTGCCGTTGTCAGAGGTGGATTCTCTGGACGCTTACGGAGGGCAGCGAGCTCCGCCTTCAGCTCCGTTACCTCTTCGCGGAGTTTTCTGGTTTTCGCCACAATGAAGAAGGAGGTCGTCCGTTGGAAGAGGAGGCTCCGTTGCGCAGCTCCAGCCCGTAGACAGGACGTCGTCGCGAAGTACCTGGAGAAGAAGGAAGAATATAGAACAGAAGCTAAGAAGGCCCAGATCAGTAGCTGGAAGAGCTTTTGTGAAAAACAGGATAAGGAAGGTCTCTGGGAGGGTATATACCGGATAATAGGCAGAACAAAGAAGAGGAGCGAGGATGTCCTGCTCAGGCGGGGGAACACGATGCTGGACCCGAAGGAATCTGCTGAGTTTTTGGCAGATGTATTCTACCCGGAGGACGACCCGCGGAGCGATGAACCTATCCACTCAAAAATTAGAGCGCAGGCCGAGGGCCTAAATGGTCAGAGCCATCATAGCGATGAACCACCATTTACGCACGTGGAACTTAGGGCCGCAGTGGATAGGTTCAATCCTAAAAAGGCGCCTGGATCAGACGGACTCACGGCTGACATTTGCGCGCGAGCCATAGACTGCGCTCCGGAGACTTGCTTATCGCTGGTCAACAAGTGCCTAGAGTTGGGGTACTTCCCGGTGGCTTGGAAGCAGGCCACTGTTGTAGTCCTGAGGAAGCCCGGGAAGGAAGACCACTCAAGTCCGAAGTCATATAGGCCAATAGGACTGTTGCCAGTGGTGGGCAAGATCCTGGAGCGCATGGTCATCGAGAGAGCAAAGTGGCACATCCTCCCCACGCTGTCCAACCGTCAGTACGGATTTATGCCCCAGAAAAGCACCGAAGATGCCCTCTACGATCTAGTGACACATATCCGCGTCAAACTCGACCAGAAGCGGATCGTTGTACTCGTGTCCCTGGATATAGAGGGCGCTTTCGACAGTGCTTGGTGGCCTCAGATCAGAGTCCGGCTGATGGAGGTGGGCTGCTCTGTAGGTATACAGAAGATCATGGGTAGTTACCTTAGTGACAGGGCGGTCCACCTGGGATACGCGGGGGAGAGAGTGTCTAGAAAAACTACCAAAGGCTGCGTACAGGGATCGATCGGGGGTCCCATTTTGTGGGACTTGCTGTTGGACCCGCTATTGTGGGGCTTGGAGGAATGGGGGGTCCACGTCCAGGCGTACGCGGACGATGTGGTCCTCGCCTTTGATGAGGACAGTGCGTCGGAGATAGAGCGGCAGGCCAACCCCGTGTTGGAATATGTGCGGGAGTGGGGTGTCTGCAATAAATTACGATTTGCTCCTAACAAAACCAGCTCACTACTTATAACTAGGAAGCTAAAATTCGACACCCCACGCCTCACAATGGGTGGCATAGATGTCGCGGTGTCGCCTCGGATGAAGATCCTGGGGTTGACCATCGACAGTGGTCTAACGTTCGGTGAGCACGTGGGCGGCGTCTGCGATAGGGCATTGGCGCTGTACAGACAGCTGTCCCGTGCTGCCAAGGTCTCCTGGGGTCTTCACCCCGAGGTGATCAGGACTATCTACACGGCGGTCGTAGAGCCGACCATCATGTACGCGGCGAGTGCCTGGGCGCAAGTGTGTGGCAGGAGTGGAGTGCGAAAGCGCCTAAACGTTGTGCAACGTGGCTTCGCGCAGAAGCTTTGTAAGGTCTACCGGACCGCTTCTCTAAACTCGGTTTTAGTGCTGGCGGGGCTGCTCCCCCTTGACTTGCGTATAAGAGAGGCAGCTGCACTATACGAGGTCAAGAGAGGGAGGCGCCTGCCGGCGCTGGGAGACAGAGAAGTGGAAAGGATGGCAGCTTTCGCAAGCACTCCACATCCGGCACAGCACATCGACATTGAGCTCAAGGGCCTGGTGGACCAAGATCAGGTCGACTGCAGTAGCGTACACGATCTGCGCATTTTCACCGACGGCAGCAAGATCGATAACCAGGTGGGGGCATCATTGTCCGTTTGGCGCAATGATGCGGAGACACACCGACGGAAATTCAAGCTGTCGTCGTACTGCACCGTTTACCAGGCCGAGCTCCTGGCCATATGCGAGGCTACGGGAGAAATCCTGCGGAACACCGGCCGTAGTAACGGCATATACAGCGATTCGCTGTCGGCACTACAGGCAATCGCGAACTGGCGCACTGTTCACCCCTTAGCAGTGAAGGCGAGAAGTAACATTATAGAATGCAACAACAGCGGGAGGAGAATTTACCTCTACTGGGTAAAGGCCCACGTTAACATCATAGGGAATGAGCGAGCAGATCAATTGGCTAAAGAGGCGGCCCTAACGGTTAAAACTAAACCACATTACGACAGGTGCCCATTGTCGTATGTGAAGAGAGCTATCCGTATGGGCACCATTGAGACCTGGGGAGAAAGGTACTCAATGGGAGGGACCGCCTCAGTCACCAAGTTCTTCTTCCCGGATGTGACCTCCGCCTTCAAGATGGTAAAAAAGATCGGAGTAGACCATCTTTACACGCAGTTATTTACAGGACACGGGGGCTTTGCGCAGTACCTGGCAAGGTTCAAATGCAAGGACAGCCCCTTGTGTGCCTGCCAGACAAATAATGAAGAAACTGTCTACCACGTCCTCTTTGATTGTGAAATTCAGGATAGGGAAAGATATAATTTGGAACAAGAATTAGGAATAGAAATAAAGCCCGAAAATATTGGTCACCTCATGAGTAATGACAATCGTGACAGCTTTTTAAAATATTGTATAAAAGTAGTTAGGGCTGTTATAGATAGAAATAAGTAGTGTAATATGTTGATATTTGCTGCTGTGGTTGTTGTCTTTTGTATTTGTTATAGCTTGCACCAAAATTGTAAGCTCCAAATTAAATTTACAGTATATTATAGTGAACTTCCACCCTTGATATTAAAAGTGTATTGGATATATGTCTTAACTTAGTGATGTAATGAGTAATGACAATCGTGACAGCTTTTTAAAATATTGTATAAAAGTAGTTAGGGCTGTTATAGATAGAAATAAGTAGTGTAATATGGTTGATATTTGCTGCTGTGGTTGTTGTCTTTTGTATTTGTTATAGCTTGCACCAAAACTGTAAACTACAAATTTAATTTTACAGTATATTATAGTGAACTTCTACCCTTGATATTATAAGTGTATTGGATATATGTCTTAACTTAGAATTAGAATTTATTAAATTGAAAATTAGCGAATTTCCATGTGTTATCATAAGTTGTTTGTTTATACTAGAGTACTATTGAATTAGAATATTAAATTGTATGTACACCTTTTAAATATTATAAATTGTATGTTTACTGTAAGAATTTTAGAATGAAAAAGTTTGTAATATGTAAATAAAATTCTGGACTCACCCGTGTCTGGAGGGATGTAAAAAAAAAAAAAAAAAAAAAAAAAACCTAACCTAACCTAACCTAACCTTTTTTTTTTTTTTTTTACATGGGGAAATCCTACATTGGATACACCTCCCGCCGTCGAGGGACAGCGAGAGGGTTACGCCGGACTCTTACCGGCTAAAACCCCATGGCCGCATCGGCGCGTGTGTGAACATGGTCACGGGATTCGCGCAAGCATTCTCCGCGACCCTGTCCACGCGCTTGGGTCACCCGTAGATGTTAAATAGCGGGGACCATCGTCACTAAAAGGTGAAATTGCCTTCTTTCCTCACGCTTCTCAGTTGAAGCGGCGGCAAACCGTGCTTCCTCGTCACGGGCCTTCCTTACTCAGCAACGAACGCCCCCGCGTCCGCTACCTGAAGGCATGTTAGGGTGGCACTCGAAGGGGCGGATTTGCACCGCCTCTCTGTTGACGTCTTACCCTTACTCGACGGATCATGGGGGCATGAGGTTCCCTTTCTCTAAACCTTTCTGCTTCCTCCTTTTGTTGAAGGACGCTCTCGCAGAAAGAAGTAACCGCATGCCAAGAACCCTCACTAGCGACCATAGCTTGAATTAAAGCCGGCAGGGAGAGATCATTGCCTATCACTGCAGCGAGTTCGTTGCGCTGAAGTGCCCATGCTGGACAAACTTCCACCGTGTGATCCACAGTATCGATATCACACCCATTACAATGATGACATTCAGATGTCAGTTCTCTACCCGCTATCTGATGCAGGTATTCACCAAAGCAGCCATGGCCGGTCAATACCTGAACCAGCCGATAAGTGAGAAACCCATGTCCTCTATCCATCCATTCTGAAAATACTGGGCGAATTGCCTCGATTGTTCGGAGACCAGCGGTAGGCAACGAAAGCTTCTCCCTCCACATATCCGAAATCACCGTCCCCCAGTAAGCTCTCTGCGTTTCTATCTCCCTAAGTAGGGTGGTCACTCCTCGCACGCTCTTTTCAGCACGCCACGTGTACATTGCCGCGAGTGCATAAGCCACCAGTTCCCACGGTGGTGAGCTAGCAAGTAGGCAAGACGCCTCATATGATACAGTACGGTATCCTCGTATCACCCTGATAGCCATCATCCTATGCAATCTCCGCAAGACCGCAGAATTGTTGGCAGTCAGGGCAACTCGCCACACTGGGGCTCCATACATGACCATAGACCTAACCACCCCCATATACAGAGAGCGGCAAGTAGCACCTGCCCCTCCAATATTGGGTAAAAGACCCGCCAAAGCCGAAGCACTACTCATAGCCTTAGGAGCTAATTGTCGAAAATGTTCACAAAAAGACCACTTGCTGTCTAAAACGATGCCTAAATATTTCATTTTAGACCCAATTTCAATCCGTATACCATCGATGATCAGATTGCTTCCAGCGGGAGGTGCCCTACGTGGACCATGAAAACACATTGCTTCGGTTTTATGAAGGGCTACCTCAAGCCCCATCAGCCGAATTCTTTCTACAATCTGCTCCACACTTGCAGTCACCAAATGTATAGCATCCCTCAAAGTATTTCCATGAGCCACGACGAGCGTGTCATCCGCATAACAAGTCACCGCAGCTCCCGGAAGGAGAAAGCCCCGCAGCACCCAGTCATACCCGATGTTCCACAGGAGCGGACCGAGGACTGACCCCTGTGGAACACCGCACGACATCTCCCTTTGGTGGGCGCTTCCATCCTGCCCGACGCATGTGACACGCCTATCCTCTAAGTAGGACTGGACGATCCTACACAGATAATGGGGTACCCCGTGATATCTCAACGCTTCCATTATGCATTCCCAGGGCAAGCTGTTAAAGGCGTTGGCTATATCCAAAGACACAGCCAACAGCACTCCGCCCTGGGAAACAACTTCGTCCGAGAGGGTCTTAACTCGTAAAATCGCGTCAACCGTTGACCGACCCTCTCGGAAACCAAACTGTACCTCTGATAGTTCGGGTCCAATGCGGGTCAGGTGTTTAACGAGACGCCGCGAGATGACACGCTCCAAAAGTTTTCCTGCCTCATCAAGGAGGACAATAGGCCGATAGGCAGACGGCGAGTCCGCAGGACGACCCTGTTTCCTTAGAAGGACGAGACGGCCTGTCTTCCACTGAGGAGGAAACTGACCTGACTGTAAACAGGCACTAAAAAGCCTCCTCAACCTGTCCCCTAAAAATTCCAGTGCAAGTACCCAGGCGCGACCTGGGATTCCATCGGGCCCCGGAGCAGTATTTTTAGCACGGAGCCGTTTCACGGCCTCGCCCAATTCCACCTCAGATACTGGAGGCACCTCATCGTAATTATCCTGTCCATTCGGTATGGATGGAGCCAAAAAAGTAGGCGTATGCTCTGACCTTTGCGGGAAGAGCACAGATAGAATGGCCTCTAAAAGTTGCGGCTGGAGACTCTGCGTGATTGGGGGAGCCCAAGGGCGCAAGAAGCTCAACACCATTCGATAAGGGCGTCCCCACGGATCACTGTCCAGAGTCTCCAGAAGGTCCTCCCTTGCTTGAGTTTTGGCTCTCCTAATCGAGATCTGCAGTGCTTTTTTGGCCTCTCTATATGCTTCGTGTAATTGTGCCTCAACCGTGACATCCCGTCCTCGACGCAACCTACGGTATCGGGTGTATCGGCGCCTTACAGCCACGCATATAGCCCGTAACCGTGCAATCTCAGTAGACCACCAATATACGCGACGTCTTGCTGGTTGATGTCGGACCCGTGGCATGGCAGCATCGGAAATGCGCGTCATCGCATCCCTGAACCAACGTGTTTCCTCGACAATGTCCACCAGTCCATCAGGAATTGGTGGCCAAGACGCAACTATAGAGGCTTCAGCCAGCAAATCACTATTAAGCCTCTTTACAGCCCATCTAGGTGATGATGACAAATCTGAATTGAAATTTCGGTTCGATACAGAGAGACTGATGTCAAACCTAATATATTGGTGGTCTGACAAAGACTCTGCCTCTTCCACAACTCTCCAATCTTGAGTTCGTTGAGCGACGACAGATGTACCAAAAGTGAGATCCACAATGGATCCGCCCTGTTGTCGAACGCAGGTGTTTACAGACCCTCGATTCATTATGGAGAGGCCAGTTTCTACTGCCCATTCTTCTAAGGCCCTACCACGCATATCCGTGACGGGATATCCCCACGCCGAAGACTTAGCATTGAAGTCCCCCGCCACCAATATGGGACAGGGCAAAGTCCGTGTAATGAAAGTTCCTACGCGGTCCAGGAACTCTTCAAACTCCACAAGAGTTCTGTTTGGAGAGAAGTAAACACTAATGAGAACTAGTTCTCCCCACCGTACCGCGACATATCCAGTATACCTCTTGAGGATGGTCATAATTGGAGACCCCACAGTATTTACAGATACGATGGCTGCCGCACCTGTTGTATCCCCGACCCAGTTATCCCTTGAAGGGATAAAGTACGGTTCAGAGACAATCGCTACCTGTATCGACCATTCGGCCATGGTTTGAACAAGAAGATCCTGTGCCACGGCCGAGTGGTTGATATTTACCTGCAAAAACTTATGGGCCATACTGATCACTAGGTTTCCATATCTCCTCCTACCCTGGACATCATAGACGTACCAGGAGCAGCCTCAGCTGCAGATTCCTTTGGTGGCTGCGATCTTTTGACCGTTGCCTTCCGCATATTCGATGACGGAGCGCATGGCCTGCTCCCTAAACGATGATTAGCCGGACGTTTTGCGTCAGCACATACCGAGCAATGCGGAGTAGCCGAGCAGCTTAAGGCTTTATGGCCTGCCTCTCCACAGCGGAAGCACTGTCCACTGCGGTCCACTATTGAAGTGCACTTCTGCATAACGTGTCCAACCTCCAAGCAGCGGAAACATCTCGCAACTCTTGGCTCTAGCAGCCTAACTCGTACCGCAGCCCAGCCAATTAACAGCCTGCCCTCTTGAGCCACCTTCTTTGCTGCCTCCACTGGGCAGCGCAACCATGCGATTCCAGTACCATGTGGAGCCCGGCGTATTTCTCCCACTTTAATCTGATTCACGGTACAGCCGCCCTTTGTCGCCACTATTGCCGCTTTATCCTCCTTGGTCACTGAGTCATCCAGGCCCATAATACGAAGATCAGTACATTTACTAGGCCTGGACACTTCAACCATCCCTTCTCCAAAGACCTGGGCGAAGGTCGCTGTCAGCTTTTCAGCAACCCGATCTGCTTTTTCAGCGCTCGTTACTCCGGGCACCTCAAGTTTACGAGCGCCGGTAGCCGTCTCTTTAATATTAAGGTACGGAATGTCCAAACTGGCAACATCCACCTTGTCTTTAGCCACTGTGATAACCTTTTTATAATCTATACCTCTATCCCCTGCACCCGGCTGAAGAGTCAACACAATTACCGAGGACCGCGGGATAGACAATTTGGCTGGAGTCAGTCTAGATTTTTGTGCCCTTCTCTGATCTAAACGTTTCTTGGCGCCCTTCTTCACTACCGTTGTCCACATTTCTTCCTGTACTATAGGTGCCGAAGGAGGTAAATGCATTATCGGTGGCGGCTCACTTGTTTTAGCTGTCGTAGCAGGCTTTTTCTTTATCTTCTTTGCCTGTTTAATTCCGGCTGGAGCATCAGCAGGCAATTTAGGCACCCTTGCTCCTGGCGCTGCATCATTAGCAGTCTTCTGCCGGTCTGCAGCTAATGGAGGGCGTAAACGTTCTTCGGGAAGAAGTCTATCCTCTATTCCCTCAAATCGAGCGTTCATAATGCTCCTAATTTGACTCATTTCCGAGCGCAACGTCTCCTCGAATATAGAACGAACTTCCGAGAGGACATCGGTTTGAGTACTATCCTGAAGCCGCTTAGGCAGCGGTGGGAATTCCTCTCTTACTACTCTCTTTGGAAGAGAACTAGATTTTCTCACACCAGTTTCGGACACGCTAAGCAGAGACGCCGCAGATCTTTCAGCGCGTAGTCCTTCGAAATTCTTTTTCATCTCAGCGAGCTCTCTTCGGAGCTCAGCTATTTCCGCCTGTTGACGTTCGAGATCTGCTCTCATGCGGGCGTTGTCAGCCTCTAGGCGGGAAGTCTCATCTGAGGCGGTTCGGTGACGATATTCCTCCAATACCGCCGTAAGAGATTTTGCCGCATCCTTAAGGGAACGCTGATAGGTGCCCTTCAAGTTCCCTGAATTTTTTGCAACCTCGAGAATGACCCCGATGTCACATTTCACAATCTCTCTCAGATCGCGGGTCTAATCTTCTTTGGGTTTTTTCGACCACGTGGATGCACGCAGCCGTCTTGCCTCGAAAGCCATTTCTTCCATGTCTTTTTCCGCCCTTAACCGAAGCTCCTCCCTTTCAGAACGGATGTACATCTCTTTCGCCGCAGCTCGGCCAATGTATTCCCCGGTGGTCGGAGGACGGCCCCTACCTCTTTTTGGTGTGTTTATGCAACCCTTCAACGAAACTTCGCCAGAGTCAGAAAGAGAGCCAAAGTCTGAAGCAGCACCATCATCATCTAATTCAGAGCCCTTTCGCTTATTTTTCCTTAGGAAAAATTTACCCTGAGAAGGAGATTCTCTACCTTCGACGCTATCCACCGTCTCCATTGTGTTTGTACTGCCGTCACTGCTCATAGACAGACGGTCAATTGACTCGCATCTTTCTATGAGCACAATCGGTATTGCATCGGTTGTCCTGTTGGATGCCAAAGTCGTCGTTACATCTTCACCTCGCAAAATTGTGCCCCCCCAGAAAACGCGGGGCAGTCCGGGCTAGGCCCGGAGAGGGATTCTCCTGCTCCGTTGGAGCCGGTACCCTCCTGGGGTAGTTTATTTTTTAATTTTGCACTATCCATTATTCTATCATTGATTTCAGCGGTCCGTGTGCATGCCAGAGTCGTCGTGGAATCTTCTTGCTCGGAGATCCATTTGCGTGCCAAAGTCATCGTATTTAAGTTAAGTTCACGTACAAATCTGCCCCCCCCCAGAAAACGTGGAGCAGCCCGGGTTAAGCCCGGGGAGGGATTCTCCAACTCCTGAGGAGCTGGTACCCTCCTGGGGTAGTAATATTATATTTGTACCGTCCATCCCTTTTAACTCCTCCTCCAGTTCGCAGTACGCCTGCCGGGCCGGTATGAAGACCACCAGTCCCGCCAGCCGCTGTCCGGAAATGGGCCCTTGGGACTCAACTTGAGTCCTCGTCGGCCCCAACCCGGTACTGAGTGCGCTGCTCACACGCCACACCCAGGAGTGTTTATCGGCTCTCCAGCCTAGATCCGTAGTGTTCAGCGAGACAGGGTCACCTCGAGAAGGATGTGGCTCTTCACCACGCACTACGGTCTTGAGGTGGCAGGCTAGGTTCTCTCCAAAAGGAAAGAGCTGTATTGCGCCTGTGGGCCCACCCCCTGCAGATCAGAGATACAAGTATCTCATCACGCCTGCTCGACCCCACTCGCAACCTTTTTTTTTTTTTTTTTTTTTAACGTGGGGAAATCCTACATGGATCCGCTACACTGATGGACACGCCTCCCACGACAATCTGGGATCCTTGAGGCGGCGCATTCCGAGGCCCATGGAAAAACAGAGCCTCGGATTTACGCAGCGCCACCTCCAGCCCCAGTCGCCGGATCCTTCCAACAACTTGAGCGACACACGCTGTCGCTAACATCATTGCGTCGCGGTGCGTCTTCCCCGGGCTAACACCAGCGTGTCATCAGCGTAGCACACGACGCTAGCGCCTCGGAGGAGCGCACCGCGCAACACCCAGTCGTATCCGATGTTCCAGAGTAGGGGCCCTAACACTGACCCCTGGGGAACACCGGATACGACGTCTCGCCGACTCATCCCTTCTTGGCCCGGGAAGGTTACGTACCTCTCACTGAGGTACGCTCCGACTATGCGGCGGAGGTAGGACGGCACTCCATGAAACCGGAGTGCCTCTCTAATTGTAGCCCAGGGTAAGGTGTTAAAAGCGTTGGCGATGTCAAGGGACACCGCCAGAACCACCTCGCCCCGAGCAGTTGCTTCCTCCGCCTGGATCTTCACACGCATTATGGCGTCGATTGTGGAGCGCCCCTTGCGGAAGCCAAACTGGTTATCCGCCAGATCCGGCCCTATTGTTGTTAAGTGCTGGACGAGGCGGACTGCGATTATCCGCTCGCAGAGCTTCGCCACCTCATCCAACACCACTATGGGCCGGTATGCGGACGGAGAGTCCGCAGGGCGCCCCGCTTTCCTGAGCAGGACCAGCTTGCCGGTTTTCCATAAACGTGGAAACCGGCCCTGCTGAAGACACGCCGTGAAGATTCCCAAAAGCCGGGGCTCGAGGGCCTCTTGAGCCAGGACCCATGCACGACCAGGTATGCCGTCAGGTCCTGGGGCGGTGTTTTTCGCTTGCATGCGTTTCACCGCCGCCCTCAACTCTTCCCGGGTCACCTCGGGGACCTCGTTGTCGTCGCCAGAGTGGTCCGAGTTGGGCGCAGCCATAGGCGGAGCCATCTGCGGTGGCGTGTGCTCCGCCCTTGAGGGGAACAGAGCGGCCACCACCTCTTGGAGGAGCTGTGGCTCAAGACTCTGGGCTACCGGGGGGGCCCTCTGACGTAACTTGCCACGTACCATTCGGTACGGGCGCCCCCACGGGTCCCGATTGAGCGTCTCCAGAAGCTCCTCTCTGGCTAGAGCCTTCGATTGCTCGACAGCCTTACGGAGGGCCAGTTTGGCCGCCCTGTACTCCTCGTAGAGCTCCTCCTCCGTAGAAGACGCGGACTGCATGCGGCCTCGCCTGCGTCGCTTCCTAGTGTACCGGCGTCGGACAGCCACACACGCTACGCGCAATTGCGCGATTTCATCAGTCCACCAGTACACTTGACGCCGGGCGGGTATCGGCTCCTTAATTCGGGGCATTGCCGCGTCGCAGACCCGTGTCATTTCCACTCGCAGCTGCTCCGCCTCTTCGTCGACGTCTGCAGCCTGGTCGGATGATTCGTCAGTCACCCAGGCCTGCAAGACGGATGCTTCCAGAGAGCCTCACGATCGAGGCGCTTCAACGCCCAACGCGGACCCTGCTCTGCGGGGGTCCTACGAACTGGTCCGTCCGAAGTTTGGGTGGAGATGTCGAACCGTATATATCGGTGGTCCGACAACGTCTCAACCCCCTCAAGGACTTTCCAGCCCCAAACACGGCGCGCTAAAGCAGGGCTAGCGAACGTGAGGTCAACTATTGAACCGCCCGCTGTCGCACGCACGTGATGACAGACCCCCGAATGAGAAGGATTAGGCCCGTTTCGATGGCCCACTCCTCCAGAGCCGCGCCCCTGGCGTCCGTGGACGGGGAACTCCAAGCCGTTGACTTTGCGTTGAAGTCCCCGAGAACTAGGACGGGGCGAGGATTACTGCGACCGACGACGCTGCCTAACTCCCCGAGGAGACCCTCGAAGTCGGCGAGACTTCTACTTGGGGGTGCATACACCCCCACTATCACCACGTCACCGAAATGCGCTACTGCGT
>JAVKPJ010000181.1:0-26000 GCA_033032175.1 Saturnia japonica
AACTGCTAACTCCATATGTGACAGTCGAGAGTTCGTATTCTTGAACTGGATCACTGGGAGATTCGCGCCATAATATATGTTGATAGCAACGATCCTCTGGTCTGATTAGGATCTGCCGATACATTTTTGATATGTCACAAGTAAATACCACTGCGTGTAGTCGAAAGCTAGTTATGATATCGATGATGTCAACTTGAAGTTTAGGCCCGGTAAACACTATGTCATTTAAAGACTGACCGTTAGTGGTCTTGCAACTTGCATCAAAAACAACGCGCAGCTTAGTTAGTTAGTTAGTTAGTTAGTTAGTTAGTTAGTTAGTTAGTTAGTTAGTTAGTTAGTTAGTTAGTTAGTTTTTGGTTTGGTTTGGTTTGGTTAAGTTTGGTTAAGTTTGGTTAAGTTTGGTTAAGTTTGGTTAGGTTAGGACTTGGCGTCTTGGGGTGCGAGTCAGGAACCTCCGCGTGGTGCATCCCGGGCAACGTCGGCCGCTTTTCGGCCGGCGGCTAATACCTGACGAGTGGGGGCCTCGTCTGGCATCCCTCTGAATATCAGAGGGGGCCAACAGACGTGGCGTTGGTGGACTTGATGTGCACGTACACTGCCATCAGGCAGCTAAGTGGGGTATATTTTACCTCACTTACAACCGCCGTTCTCGTAATCCCATCGGAGTGTCGTGGTCATGTCTCGCGGCTTCGTATGGGACCGAGGGTCTTGGCTTAACCGCCCGGACCGCGAGGAAGAAAACCTCTATAAAAAATTACCCCAATCCTAAGCGGCGGCGCACCGCGATAGGATGCATGGCTGATGGGTTGATCAGTCTTTAGTGCGACCCCCGTCAGAGAACCGGCCGACTCTCTGATGGGTTACGCTAGGCTTACCCAGGTACAGGGGGCACTGCCTGGGTGGACCGTTTTTTTCCCCCATACTCGTGGGATAAACAATGAGCCAAACTTTACCAAAACAAAAAAAAATTAGTGTAAGACATAGTAATAAGAATAATGAAGAAGGGAGCAAACGGGCCGATTTGCCGCTCAGTGGGCAAAAACTGGCCACTCTACCGCCCCATGAGGGGCTAGAGCCGGAAATCATTTCTTATGAGGACGATTCAATCGATGCTCGGACGACTTTCTTCACCACGGGTACCAGGAGTGATTCGAGGGGTGCTGTAGGCTCCGGGAAGAGGCCTTTGGAGGATCACATGAATTCATCGGAGGGAGAGATAGATGCGGGAGCGGTTTCCAGTCGGGGAACTGCAAAAAGAGGCAGGAGGAGCAGAGACTCAAGCTGCTCCAAAAGTTCGAGACGTGCTATTTTGGGAGAGGCGGACGGCTCTTTTGACCGTGCTGTTTCAAACCAACAATTCCTGAGGGATGACGGAGACTCTGGGGATGAGATTGGCATCAGGGAGGTTGAGCTCCTGGATGCTGATGGTTTGAGGGCTCTAACGGTCAATAAAGTGGGCTCAATTTTGGCAGTTTGTCGCAAGTCCGGAAATTTAAAAGGAACTTGCATCAAGGAATTGAAGGGTGCGGCAAAGTATTTACAGGAGGTTGTTGAGGCACTCCTCGAACGTTCGGAGAGCGACGAAGCTATCCGACTCAGGCGGGAGACCAAAACGCTCCACAGGCAAGTGGAGAATCTCAAAGCCGAAGTTGCGGCATGGAGGAAGGAGGCGAATGCTCGACAGGCTATGCCCCCACCACCTCCTCCGCCGCCTGTGGATCCTCCTGCTGTTGAATGGCAGAAGGCCTTGGCTGAGGCGGTGGACTCTTTGAAGGGCTCACTCCTGTCCTCTGTTGGTCAAATGCTGAGTGCGAGGCTAGAAAACCTAGAGGACAGGCTGTTACCAGCGCCGGTAATTCGTCCACCATTAGCGGTGGACAAGAGGGCAATAGCACCGGCAGGTGCTAGGCCTCGTGGACCCTCTGGGTCAAGACCAATAAGGGCTAGGTCAGCTACGCCTGCCCCGGTTCAAGGAACCCGGGCTGATAGTGGGGTGGTGACGGCAGCACCTGCCACTGGCCCACGGCCGTTGGGCATGGAGTGGGCCGCACTCCCGGGCTCGGCTACTGCCACCCAAGCTTCGACAGATGGGGAGGCGTGGTCGGTGGTGGCACGCCGGAAGAAGAAAAAGACTCCTGTAGCGCCAAAGGCCCCTGCAGCGCTGGTGGCTGCAGCTGTGGCTACAACGCCTGCAAAGAAGACGACGGGGGCTAAGCCAAAGCTGCCCACTAAACCGCGATCGGCTGCAGTGGTTCTCACCCTGAAGCCTGAGGCGGTCGCGAGGGGCGTAAGCTATAGTGCGGCCCTGATGCAGGCGCGGGGTGCGGTCCCTTTGGCGGAGCTGGAGATTGACAGCATCAAGGTGAGGGAAACCGCCACAGGGGCAAGAATTATTGAGCTTCCTGGCTCGGGTGGCGAGGAAAAGGCTGCTGGACTGGCCACGAGGCTGAACATTGCACTGGTTGATATAGCTACAGTGACCAGACCAATTAAGAAGGCGGAATTGAGAATGATTGGCCTGGATGATTCCGTGGAGAGGCAGGAGGTGGCTACGACTATTGCCAATAAGACTGGCTGTGATCTGACGCAGATAAAGGTCGGCAGCATTCGTCGGAATGGCTGGGGGGGTGGAGTGGTTTTCGTTTCCCTCCCGGTTGACGGGGCCAGGAAACTGGCAGAGGATGGACGACTCCTCATAGGCTGGAGTGTGGCCCGAATCCAGCCGCTGGAGGAAAAACCCTTGCGGTGTTATAAGTGCTTTGGTTTGGGTCACACCCGGCCGTTGTGCCAGGTCGCAGCTGACCGAGGGGCGCTATGTTTTAGATGTGGAGAGGCCGGTCATGCTGCTATAAACTGCACAGCAGAGAAGATGCACTGTGCAGTGTGTGCGGATGCTGGCCGCCCGGCCGATCACTACATGGGGGGGAATAGCTGCAAGCCCCCCGCCACTAAGAGATGGACGGTCGTTGCTCCAAGAGCAGTAAGAGAGACATCGGCGAACCCGATTCGGACGGAGACTTGTATGGACCAATGATGCAGCACAACCATACAAGCTTCCTTCAGGCGAACCTGAACCACTCCGCCACTGCACAGGATTTGTTGGTGCAGCCTTTTTGGGCGGGGGCCCTGGACGACTCCGTGGCGATCTACAGCTCGGGTTTGCCCCTTACTGTAAAGGAGAGGGGGGCTGGGTACGTGTCGGCCGCCAGGGGAGAATACGCCATTATTGGTGTGTATTTCTCCCCGAACCGGGCCCTGGTGGAGTTCGAGGCTTTCCTTGACTCCCTGGGGCAGGTGGTAAGGCGGCTGTCACCGCTTCCCATTGTCCTGCTTGGCGATCTCAATGCCAAGTCGCGGACGTGGGGAGCGGTGGCCACAAGCCCAAGGGGCTTGGCAGTTGAGGAGTGGACAGTCGAGGTTGGACTGTCCCTCCTCAACAGAGGTACAGTGTTTACGTGCGTGCGACAGAACGGAGGGTCGGTGGTGGACGTGTCGTTCGCCACGCCGTCTGTCGCACGCCGTGTGCATGAGTGGCGAGTTTTGGAGGAGGTGGAGACCTTATCGGACCACCGATATATTCGGTTCGAGGTCTCCACCTCTGCCGAGGGTGGGATAGCTCGCCCACGCGGAGGCGCAGCGTTCCCTAGATGGGTTGTGGGCCGCCTCAACCGAGAGATGGCTGAAGAGGCGGCTTGTGTGCAGAGCTGGCGGTCACCGGCTCCTGAAACAGAGGAGATCGACGCGTCGGCAGTCCGCTTCCGTGCGGCTATCACGGAGGTGTGCGACGCGTCGATGCCGCGGAGCAACAACCGCCCGCAAAATAGACGGGCGGTGTACTGGTGGTCGCCGCAGATTGCAAATCTACGTGCGGCCTGCTCCGCGGCCCGGCGGCTGCTTCAGCATAGCCGTCGGCGGCGCAGTCGACAGCCTGGGGAGGAGGTCCGGCTATATGACGCCTACAGGGAATGTAAGAAGTCCCTGCAGGTGGCCATAGGTCGGGCCAAGGATGAGGCCTGGGAGGAGCTCCTCCAAACGCTGGACGGGGATCCATGGGGGCGCCCATATAGGGTGGCTAGGAAGAAGTTTCGGGGCCAGGCGCCCCCGATAACGGAGACCCTTCAGTCGGGGGTGTTGTTGAGGGTCGTGGGAACATTGTTCCCGGACCCTCCGGAGTTCCTCCCACCGCCAATGCCTCCTAGGGCTGGGACTGCGGTCACGCCGAGCTTGCCCCATCCCGTATCAGATTCGGAGATGGGGCTGGTGGTGGAGCGCCTCCGCAGGAAGTGGAGGGCGCCTGGCCCGGATGGCGTTCCGGGCCAAATACTGTTGTTGGCGCTCGGCCATCTAGACGGAGAGCTTCGGGAGCTGTTCGACCGATGCATAACGGTCGGACGGTTCCCGAATCTTTGGAAAGAGGGGCGATTGTGTCTCCTAGCGAAGGAGGGTCGCCCTCCGGACTGCCCGTCGTCTTACCGGCCCCTTGTGCTGTTGGACGACACGGGGAAAATGCTTGAGCGTATTATCGCTTCTCGTGTCGTCCGACACATGAAGGAATTGGGGTCGGAGCTTTCAGACGGGCAGTACGGATTCAGGGTAGGGCGATCCACAGTAGACGCCCTCACAGCCCTGAAATCGCTGTCCACGGAGGTAACAGGTCGAGGGGAGAGGCTGTTGGCGGTGTCACTTGACATCGCCAACGCCTTTAATAGTCTGCCGCATGGTGCAATCAGGGAGGCGCTCCGGTATTTTGGGGTGCCTCTGTACCTGCGGCGGCTGTTAGGCGACTACCTCAACGAAAGACGGGTTGCCTACGTGGACAGCCAGGGCATGAAGGTCGAGCGCCAAGCACGGTGTGGGGTTCCACAGGGGTCGGTCTTGGGACCGCTCCTGTGGAACATAGGCTACGACTGGGTGCTCCGTGGCGCACTCCCTAAGGGAGTGCGCATCTTCTGCTATGCGGATGACACCCTGGTCGTAGCCCGGGGAGGGAACTGGCCGGAGGTAGAGCGCCTGGCTACGGAAGGGGTAGCCCTAGTGGTAGGGCGAATTAGGAGGTTGGGCCTCAGGGTGGCTGTTGAAAAGACCGAGGCCCTGTTATTTCATGGGCCTCGGTGCGGTCCGCCCCCTGGGGCCAACATAACCATAGACGGATGTAGGATCCGGGTTGGGGCCCAGATGAAATATCTGGGCCTCAGCCTGGACGGAAGATGGCGGTTCGAGTCCCACTTTGTGGGGCTCGGACCGCGGATAATGGGAGCGGCGGCGGCTCTGGGTCGTCTCCTACCGAATTCGGGGGGGCCGGGTTCGTGCTGCCGCCGGCTGTATGAGGGAGTCGTCCGTAGTATGGCCGTCTACGGGGCACCGATCTGGGTGGACGCCCTCAGTGCCCATAACAAACGCGTGCTGCGTGCTGCGCAGCGTGTTGTGGCGTTGAGGGCGATTCGCGGGTACCGGTCGGTGTCCGCGGGGGCGGCCTTCGTGCTCGCCGGCTCCCCACCGTGGGAGTTGGAGGCGGAGGTACTCGCCGCCGTGTATCGTTTCACGGCGGCGAGGAGACAAATAGGGGAGCCTCCGGCTCCCATGGAAGTCGAACAGCGGAGGCGGGAGGCGAGAGTGGAAGTGCTGCAACGATGGAGGCGGGACCTGGCGGGCGAGCGCTATGGCCGTTACACTATAGACGCCGTCCGCCCGGTCCTGGAAAAGTGGGTCACCAGGGAGCAGGGCTCCCTGACGTTCAGGCTAGTGCAGGTGCTGTCCGGACATGGCTGTTTCGGATGGTACCTGCACAGAATAGCCCGCAGGGAGCCCACCACCGCGTGCCATGAGTGCGGTGCTGTGGAGGATACTGCGCAGCACACACTCGCTGAGTGTGCTGCGTGGGATGAGAGGCGCCGCGCTCTGGTCGCGGTGGTTGGTGGGGACCTCTCGCTGTCGAGTGTGGTTAAGGCCATGCTCGACAGTGAGGGGGCATGGTATGCAATGACCTCCTTCTGCGAGGATGTTATGCAGAAGGAGGTCGCGGAGAGGGCTCGCGAGGAGGATCCTCTAAGCGGCCCTCTTCGCCAAAGACGCATGGGTGGCCGGAGGAGGCGCTTCATTCGCCAACTTCCGCCACCCTAGCTGAGCCAGGGGAGACGGGTCGGGGGGCCCGTCTTCCCATTGCACGGTTCGGTGGACGTAGGAGGCAGCTAGGGTGTACCGAGCTGTCTCCTGTTTGGTCGGGGCCCGGATTTGCTGGGCCGGCCGCCGGGGCAACGCGGTATGAATGCTACACGCGGCCCCGCTTCGCCCCAGTATGGCGGCGGATGGTACACCGTGGAGTTTTAGTGAGTAGGAGTCTCACATAACCACTCGTCCCCCCGGGCGGGTGTGTACCCATGACGGGTTTCTCCACGTTAAAAAAAAAAAAAAAAAAAAAAAAAAAAAAAAGGACTTGGCGTCTTATTCGCGGGTACCGATCGGTGTCCGCGGGGGCGGCCTTGGTTCTTGCCGGCTCCCCGCCGTGGGAGCTGGAGGCGGAGGTGCTCGCCGCCGTGTACAAATTCACGGCGGCGAGGAGAGAGTTAGGGGAGCCTCCGGCTCCCACGGAGGTGGACAGGGTCCGACGTGAGGCCCGGGAGGTAATTTTTAGGAAGTGGGAGGAGGACCTGGCGGACGCGCGCTATGGGCGTTATACCATAGACGCCGTCCGCCCGGTCCTCCGAGACATGGTTGCTTCGGATGGTACCTGCACAAGATTGCCAGGAGGGAACCGAACACTACGTGCCACGAGTGCGGGGCTGCAGAAGACACGGCGCAGCACACTCTCTCCGAGTGTGCTGCGTGGGTGGGGCAGCGCCGCACTCTGGCCGTAGCTGTTGGAGGGGACCTCTCGCTGCCGAGTGTGGTGAGAGCCATGCTCGGCAGCGAGAATGCATGGATGGAGATGGCCTCCTTCTGCGAGGAAGTCATCTCGCAGAAGGAGGCTGCGGAGAGGGCACGCGAGGGGGATCCCCTAAGCGGCCCTCTCCGACAAAGAAGAACGGGTGGCAGGAGGAGGCGGTTCATTCGCCAACTCCCGCCACCCTAGCCGAGCCAGAGGAGACGGGTCGGGGGGCCCGTCTTCTCATTGCACAGGCTCGGCGGACGGAGGAGACGGCTAGGGTGTACTGAGCCGTCTCCTATTTAGGCCGGGGCCCGGTTCAGCCGGGCCGGCCGCCGGGGCGGCGCGGCAGAATGCCAGCGCAGTGCCCGCGTCGCCCCAGTGTGGCGGCGGATGGTACACCGTGGAGTTTTAGTGAGTAGGAGTCTCACATAACCACTCGTTCCCCCGGGCGGGTGTGTACCCATGATGGGTTTCTCCACGTTAAAAAAAAAAAAAAAAAAAAAAAAAGGACTTGGCGTCTTGATCTATGGAACTCGATATCTCGGCCGGCTTACACACTATCTTCTGCGCGTTTTTGGTTTTTAGTGTGTCTTGTTGTGCTTCAGTGGATTCCCTGTTACGTTTTACGACTTGGCTATCCACTCGGACTCTGTTATTGATTTTTCATTTTTGGCTTTCGGCACTTCGTTTATTTTGGATTCTGATTTGCCCTGTGTTCTGGTTTTTGTTGATTTGGTTTATTTTGCCATGCTAAGGTGGAGGTTAACTCCTTCTAGCTAGGGGCACTTAAAAACTGGCAGAACTTCCGCCCGGGAATGGGCAGGAGGTAAAAAACCGTCCTAGCTTGACGACATTTTCGTCCGTGGTTGCGAAAAGCTTCCCCATGGCGTCCGGGAGTGATTCTGAGGTGTCTGGGAGGTTGGGGAAACGGCCGTTCGGGTCCCGGACTACGGCTTCGGAAGCTGAGACAGATGGGGTACAAGCCCCAAAGCGGGGAACTGCGAGAAGAGGAGCGGTTCGGGGTCAGGGGCGTTCTAAAAGCGTAGAACGCTCAATCTGGGCCAATAAGGGGGCGATATCCTCTTTTTTGAAGGATGCGAGCGGTACTAGGGCTGCTGACGATGATGAGGTGGTATCCGTTGGCGGCGAAAGTGACGCGGAAGAGTCACCCAGTGTGGATGCGATGGATGAGGGGGCTCTGAGAGCCCGAACTGAGGAGGGAATAGACGCCATCCTGAAAGTTTGCCGGATTTCGGGCAACTTGAAGGGGACGTGTATAAAGTCCCTGAAGGATGCGGCCAAATCCTTAAGAGAGGTGGTAGATGTGCTAATTACGCGCACTACTAATGAGGAGACGGCCCGATTGGCCCGAGACGCAAGGCTGCTCCGGCAGCAGGTGAAGGACCTCAAGGAAGAGGTCCTTGCGTGGAGAAGAGAGGCGAATGCGAGGAAGGTAATGCCTCCTCCCCCTCCGCCGCCACCTCCTAAGACGGTCCAAGTGGAGGCACCTCCCCCGGGATGGGAGAAGGTCCTAGAGGGAGCGATGGGCAAGCTTGAGCTGTCCATCCGTACCACTGTCGGAGCGGTGATTGACGCGCGCTTCGACAGTCTGGAGGCCGATGGGCGGCTCTTGCCCAAGAAAGTTATTCGCCCACCGCTAGCGGGGGACAAAAGACCTGGGCCGGAGAAAAGGCCGAGGCCTGCTGCGGGACCTGGGCCGGCCAGCCATGCTGGCCCTAGTGCCAAATCGGGGGGAACAAAAAAGTCCCGGTCTGTTTCACGGGCCATGTCTGAGGGAGCAGCTGAGCCCTCAGCACCCACTGCTCCAGTTAGTTTGGAGTGGGCCGCTCTCCCGGGGGCTTCTGTCTCCCAGGCTGCTTCCCGGGCCCCATCTCAGGTTGGGGAGGAGGCGTGGACCACTGTGGTGCGTCGGGCTAAGAAACCCAGGGTTCCGACAGCAACTGTGGCTGCTCCTGCGCCTAAAGGGACCGCCAAGAAGGTCCAGCCGAAGGTTCCGCGTACAGCAGCGGTACTCATCACGCTGCAGCCTGAGGCTGTGGCTCGGGGGGTTACTTATGCGGCGGCGGTCCTGAAGGCGCGGGAGAATGTGAAGCTGGCGGAGCTTGGGATTAGCGACCCGAAGCTCCGCACGACGGCCACGGGGGCTAAAATTATTGAAGTAAATGGCCCCGATGGTGATATGAAGGCGGATGGCCTGGTGACACAGCTGCGGGCTGCATTGGCCGGCGTAGCTGTAGTTACCAGGCCAATAAAGCGGGCGGAGCTTCGGGTCGTTGGAATCGACGACTCGGTCGACGAAGGCGAGTTGAGGGCGGCCATAGTCGGTGCGACCGGATGTGAGCCGGCCATGATTAGGGTCGGCTCCATCCGGCAAAACTGGGGAGGGGGGGCGGCGTTTGTGTCGCTCCCAGCAGCGGAGGCAAAAAAATTGGCCGATGCAGGGCGTCTCCTGGTCGGCTGGAGTGTGGCCCGAATATGCCCATTGCCGGAGAAGCCCCTGCGGTGCTTCAGGTGCATGGGCTTGGGCCACACTCGCCCTCTATGTGAGGCGATGGCCGACAGGAGCGCCCTATGCTACAGGTGTGGGGGGTCTGGCCACGCGGCGGCAGAATGTGCATCATCCAAGATGCATTGTGATGTGTGTGCCGCCGCTGGTAAACCAGCGGACCACTACATGGGAGGGGCGAGCTGCAGGCCCCCTACAAGCAAGGTGAGGCCTTTTGGTGCTGGGGCTAGCAGACCCAGGTCGGAGGTGATTGGATCAGCCCGCTAATGGACCGGAGCTGCACCAATTACCTCCAGGGTAATTTGAACCACTCCGCCACTGCACAAGACTTGTTTGTGCAATCAGTGGCGGAGTGGAACATCAGTGTGGCGGTGGCTGCGGAGCCGTACTGTGTCCCTGCTCAACCGTACTGGGCAGGCGACTTGGACGGCTCTGTAGCCATCTACAGTACGGGTACACCCCTCTCTGTTAGGGAGAGGGGTTCTGGGTTCGTGGCGGCCGCCTGGGGGGGATTCGGGGTTGTGGGGACGTATTTCTCCCCAAACCGGCCCCTGAGGGAGTTTGAGGAGTTTCTGGACTCCCTGGGGCCGGTGGTAAGGCGGCTGTCACCTCTCCCCATTGTCCTGCTTGGCGACCTTAACGCCAAGTCGAGGGCATGGGGAGCGGTGACCACGGAGCCCCGAGGGGCAGTGGTGGAGGAGTGGGCAGTCCAGGCTGGGCTGTCCCTCCTCAACCGAGGGAATGTGCACACGTGCGTGCGACATAATGGAGGGTCCGTGGTGGACCTCTCCTTCGCCACGCCATCTGTCGCACGCCGTGTGCAGAATTGGAGGGTGCTGGAGGAGGTGGAGACCTTCTCTGATCACCGGTATATCCGGTTTGAGGTCTCCACCTCCTCAGAGGAGCTGGCGCACCATGCTCGGGGGGGGGGCAAAGTTCCCCCGATGGGTTCTGGGCCGCCTCGACCGGCAGCTCGCCGAAGAGGCGGCCATCGTGCAGAGCTGGCGTGCGCCAGCTCCTAGTGAGGAGGATATCGACGCGTCCGCGGGCCGTTTCCGTAAGGCCCTTACGGCGGTCTGCGACGCGTCGATGCCGCGGAGCAAAAACCGCCCGCAGGGCAGGCGGGCGGTGTATTGGTGGACCCCGGAGATTGCCGATCTCCGGGTGTCCTGCTCCGCGGCGCGGCGGCAGCTTCAACGCTGCCGCCGGCGGCAAACTCGGGTAGTGGGAGAGGAGGCCCGGCTGCTTGGCCACTACAGGGAAACTAGGAAGTCCCTGCAGGTGGCCATCAGCCGGGCAAAGGATGAGCAGTGGGAGGAGCTCCTGAGGACCCTGGACAGGGACCCGTGGGGGCGCCCATACCGGGTAGCCCGGAAGAAGTTCCGGGGGCAGGCGCCCCCTTTAACGGAGTCCCTGGACTCAGAGGTCTTGGCGAGGGTCGTGGCCACATTGCTGCCCGACCCTCCGGAGCTCCTCCCGCCCCCCATGTTAGATGGGAGTGTTGCGGAGGAGCTGTTACCACCCCCCCCCGTCACTGAGGAGGAAATGGGGTCGGTGGTGGAGCGCCTCCGCAACAAGCGGAGGGCGCCAGGCCCGGACGGGGTTCCGGGCCAGGTGTTAGGTGTGGCGCTGAACCACATGGGGGTAGAGCTTCGGGAGCTATTCAACCGATGTTTGTCGGTTGGACGGTTCCCGAAGCTCTGGAAGATGGGGCGACTCTGCCTTCTGGGGAAGGAGGGTCGCCCTCCGGACTGCCCGTCCTCGTACCGGCCCCTAGTGCTGCTGGACGACACGGGGAAGATGCTGGAGCGCATTCTGGCGTCTCGTGTCGTCCGGCACATGGAGGAAGTTGGGCCGGTACTTTCGGACCGGCAGTTCGGTTTCCGGAGAGGGCGTTCAACGCTGGACGCCCTCTCCACCCTGAAGGAGTGGTCTGCGGAGGCGACCGAGGGGGGAGGTAGGTTGTTGGCGGTGTCGATCGACATCGCCAACGCCTTCAACAGTCTGCCGCACGGTGTTATACGGGAGGCGCTCCGGTTTTTCGGAGTGCCCTCGTACCTGCGGCGGCTGTTGGGGGACTACCTCCAGGGCAGGGAGGTCACCTTCGTAGACGGGAGGGGTAGTGTGGTCCGGCGACACGTCGGGTGTGGTGTTCCACAGGGGTCGGTGTTGGGGCCGCTCCTGTGGAACTTGGGCTACGACTGGGTGCTCCGCGTAGCGCTCCCTTCGGGGGTCCGAGTGCTATGCTACGCGGACGACACCCTAGTCGTGGCCCAGGGGGGGAATTATGAAGAGGTGGCGCGCCTGGCCACAGAGGGCACTGCCCTCGTGGTCGGGCGCATAAAGGCGTTGGGCCTCAGGGTGGCGGCGGATAAGACCGAGGCCATACTATTTCATGGGCCTCTGTGTGGGCCGCCTCCTGGGGCCCACATAAATGTGGAGGGGGTGAGGGTCCGGGTTGGGGCCCAGATGAAATATCTGGGCCTCATCCTGGACGGACGTTGGCGGTTCGAGTCCCACTTTAAGGGACTCGAACCGCGGATAGTGGGAGCGGCGGCAGCTCTCGGTCGGCTTCTTCCGAATTCGGGGGGGCCGGGCGCGAGCTGTCGCCGTTTGTTCGCAGGGGTCGTGCGGAGCATGGCCGTCTACGGGGCACCGATCTGGTCGGATGCTCTCAGCGCTACGAACAGACGCATACTGCGTGCTACGCAGCGTGTCGTGGCGCTGAGGGTAATTCGCGGGTACCGATCGGTGTCCGCGGGGGCGGCCTTGGTTCTTGCCGGCTCCCCGCCGTGGGAGCTGGAGGCGGAGGTGCTCGCCGCCGTGTACAAATTCACGGCGGCGAGGAGAGGGTTAGGGGAGCCTCCAGCTCCCACGGAGATTGATAGGGTCAGGCGAGAGGCCCGAGAAAATGTTTTCAGGAGGTGGGAGGAGGACCTGGCGGACGCCCGCTATGGGCGTTATACCATAGACGCCGTCCGCCCGGTCCTCCGGGATTGGTGCGCCAGGGAGCATGGCTCCCTGAGCTTTAGACTTGTGCAGGTGCTATCCGGACATGGTTGTTTCGGATGGTACCTGCACAAGATTGCCAGGAGGGAACCGAACACTACGTGCCACGAGTGCGGGGCTGCAGAAGACACGGCGCAGCACACTCTCTCCGAGTGTGCTGCGTGGGTGGAGCAGCGCCGCACTCTGGCCGTAGCTGTTGGAGGAGACCTCTCGCTGCCGAGTGTGGTGAGAGCCATGCTCGGCAGCGAGAATGCATGGAAGGAGATGGCCTCCTTCTGCGAGGAAGTCATCTCGCAGAAGGAGGCTGCGGAGAGGGCACGCGAGGGGGATCCCCTGAGCGGCCCTCTCCGACAAAGAAGAACGGGTGGCAGGAGGAGGCGGTTCATTCGCCAACTCCCGCCACCCTAGCCGAGCCAGAGGAGACGGGTCGGGGGGGCCCGTCTTCTCATTGCACAGGCTCGGCGGACGGAGGAGACGGCTAGGGTGTACTGAGCCGTCTCCTATTTAGGCCGGGGCGGCGCGGCAGAATGCCAGCGCAGTGCCCGCGTCGCCCCAGTATGGCGGCGGATGGTACACCGTGGAGTTTTAGTGAGTAGGAGTCTCACATAACCACTCGTCCCCCCGGGCGGGTGTGTACCCATGATGGGTTTCTCCACGTTAAAAAAAAAAAAAAAAAAAAAAAAAAAAAGGACTTGGCGTCTTGGTTAGGTTAAGTTACGTGTGATAGTGTTCTTGCGGAAGTCAATATCTCAGCGGTCCTGCATGTTAGCGATTTCGTGTTTCGGATTTCTAACGTGTTCCTTCTCTGCGGTTCTGATTCATCTTTGATCACCACGACTTGGCTTTTCCCTTGGACTCTGTTCCCGTTTTCTTGTTTCGACTTTCGGCACTTCATTTTTTTTGGTTTCTGATTTTTTCCTGCGGTCTGGTTCTTGGCGATTTTAATTCTTTTATTGCGGTGGGGTGGAACGTGACTCCCACTATCTGAGGCAAGCCAAAAACTGGCGGAATTTCCACCCAGTGATGGGCAGGAGTTAAAAAACTGCCGTATCTCGACGACGTTTTCGTCGGTTGTTGGGAAAATCTCCACCAGTGCGTCCGGCGACCCTTCAGGTGAAGCTGGAAGCCTGGATATGAGTACCTTCGGGTCGCGGTTTTCGGCGTTAGATACGGAGGTAGATGGTTTAAAGGTTTCCGGTGAAACCTCGTCAAAAAGTGGATCGAAGCGCGGTTCAGGCCGTTCCAAATGTGTGGGACAGTCGAATTTGGGGCGAAAGTACGACCTTCGCTCCAGTGTGGCGAAAAACAGCGTCATTGGAGACGCTGGGGTAGACCTATCCTCATCCGAAGAGGAGATAGAGGTGTTCCTGGACGGAATGGGGGGGGATACTTCATTGAAGATCAATTCGGGGGGAGCTACGCTTCAGCGGAAGCGTTCTATTGGAGATAGAGGCGAGGATTCGGACGTGGAGAGGGGCACGGTTATAGCCCCCAAGATGAACACTGCCAGGAGAGGCAAAGGGCGTGCAGGGGCTACGAGACGCACCGCGGAGGAAGGGGATAGCTCCTTCGACCGAACTAGTGCTGGCGGGCCCACTTACAAGAAGACTGACGACGACGAGGGAGTCGTCAATATGATGGCGCTCGATACGGAGCGACTGAGAGCCCTTGCGGGCAATGGCGTCAATGAAATATTAAAAGTTTGCAGCAAGTCTGGCAACCTTAAAGGGACTTGCGTGAGGGATCTTAAGGGGGCTGCCAAGTCCCTTATGGAAATAGTGGAGACGCTCCTCGACCGCTCTGTGAGCGAAGAAACAGCCCGTCTCCAGAGGGAAAGTAAGAACCTCCGCCGCCAGGTGGAGGAGTTACAGGAGGAGGTCGCAGCCTGGAGGCGGGAGGCCAGCGCGAGGAATGTTCCTCCAACTCCTCTCCCTGCAGTGCAGCAGGGACCCACTATTCAAGAGTGGCGACAGGTCCTGGAGGAGGTGGAAGCGAGGCTAGAATCGCGGATGGAGCGGTCGGTCATTACAAAGGTGGGCAATATTTTGGATGCCCGCCTAGAAAACATTGAGGACCGGCTGCTTCCTAGGCAGGTGATCCGCCCGCCTCTAGCTGGAGATAAGAGGAACGCGGGGACTTCTGAACCGGGGGTTCAGAAGAAAGGCGTGCCTAAGAAGCCTGCAGCGGTGGCTACTTCTTCTGCTACATCCCGGCCATTGGAGGTGGTAGAGCAGCCAGAGGCCCCAGAGGTACCAGCGGAGAAAGAGGCGTGGTCCACGGTGGTAAGGCGCCAAAAGAAGAAGGCTGCGCCTGTTGCGACGGCGCCGGCGGCTGTGGCTACCGTGCCTCAAAAGAAGGCGCCTAAGGCTAAGCTGCCCTCTTCGCCACGGGCAGCAGCGGTAATAATAACACTTCAGCCGGAGGCCGTGGCGAAGGGGGTAGATTACAGGGCAGCCCTTATGGGGGCGCGGGAGGCGGTCCAAATTTCGGGGTTGGGAATTGAGGACATGAAGGTCAGGGAGACAGCCACTGGCTCCAGAATCATTGAGATTCCTGGTGCCAGTGGTGCGGAAAAAGCTGACAGCCTGGCGTTAAAGCTGAAGGAGGCGATGGCGGGTGTCGCCACAGTTACCCGGCCGATCAAGAGAGGTGACATAAGGATCGTCGGGATCGATGAAACGGTGGGTAGGGATGAACTGGTGGCGGCAGTGGCGACGAAGAGCGACTGCGAGGAGTCGCAGATTAGAGCGGGCGTGATCCGCCAGAATAACTGGGGTGGTGGTGTTGCGCACATTTCGCTCCCGCTCGCTGCTGCCAAAAGATTGGTGGAGCTTGGTCGCCTCCTCATCGGGTGGAGTGTGGTCCGTGTTCATGCACTGGAGGAGAAGCCACTCAGGTGCTTCAGATGTATGGGCTTGGGCCACACTCGCCCAATGTGCGAGGCTATGGAAGACCGGAGCTCGGCGTGCTACCGGTGCGGGGGGTCTGGCCATGCGGCGGCAGAGTGTGCAGCAACCAAGCTGCACTGCGCCGTATGCGCCGCCGCTGGAAAACCAGCGGACCATTATATGGGGGGGGCAAGCTGTAAGCCCCCCTCATCCAGGAGGTGGCCCCCTAGGGCTGCTGGGCAGAGGCCTAGGCCGGAGGTAGTTGGTACGGCCCGTTAATGGATCGGAGCCGTACCGACTACCTACAGGCGAATTTGAACCACTCCGCCACTGCACAAGACCTATTTGTGCAATCAGTGGCGGAGTGGAGCATTAATGTCGCGGTGGCTGCGGAGCCGTACAGTGTCCCCGCCCAACCTTATTGGGCGGGTGACATTGAAGGCTCCGTAGCTATTTATAGTACAGGGTTCCCCCTCACCATTAAGGAGAGGGGGTCTGGGTTCGTGGCGGCCGCCTGGGGAGGGTATGGGATAGTGGGCGTTTACTTCTCCCCAAACCGGCCCCTGAGGGAGTTCGAGTCGTTTCTCGACTCCCTGGGGCCGGTGGTTGGGCGGCTGTCGCCACTCCCCATAGTCCTACTTGGCGACCTTAACGCCAAGTCGCGGGCATGGGGAGGGGTGGCCACGGACCCAAGAGGGGCAGCGGTGGAGGAGTGGGCAGTCCAGGCTGGGCTGTCCCTCCTCAACCGAGGGGCGGTGCACACGTGCGTGCGACAGAACGGAGGGTCCGTGGTGGACGTCTCCTTCGCCACGTCGTCTGTCGCACGCCGTGTGCAGGATTGGAGAGTGCTGGAGGAGGTGGAAACCCTGTCAGACCACCGGTATATCCGGTTTGGGGTCTCCACCTCCTCAGAGGTGCCGGCGCGCCGGGCTCCGGGGGAGGCTAACTTCCCCCGATGGGTGGTGAGCCGCCTCAATCGGCAGCTTGCTGAAGAGGCGGCCATCGTCCAGAGCTGGCGCGCGCCGGCTCCCAGTGAGGAAGATATCGACGCGATCGCGGGCCGTTTCCGTAGGGCCCTTACGGCGGTCTGCGACGCGTCGATGCCGCGGGGCAATAACCGCCCGCAAAACAGACGGGCGGTGTATTGGTGGTCCCCGGAGATTGCCGATCTCCGGGCGGCCTGCTACGCGGCGCGGCGGCAGCTGCAACGCTGCCGCCGGCGGCGAGTTCAGCAGAACGGCGAGGAGGCCCGGTTGCTTGCTGCCTACAGGGAATGCCGTAATTCCCTGCAGGCAGCCATAGGCCGGGCCAAGGACGAGAAATGGGAGGAGCTCCTTGGGACCCTGGATCGGGATCCGTGGGGGCGCCCTTACCGTATGGTTAGGAGAAAGTTCCGGGGGCAGGCGCCCCCTTTAACGGAAACAATCGATCCAGAGGTCCTAGGGAGGGTCGTGGCCACATTGCTGCCCGACCCTCCGGTGCTCCTCCCACCTCCCATGTCCAATGGGGGCTTTGTTGCGGAGGAGCTAGCACCGCCCCAGATCGTTACTGATGACGAGATGGGGCGGGCGGTGCAGCGCCTTCGCAAGAAGCGGAGGGCACCTGGCCCGGACGGGGTACCGGGTCAGTTACTAGGAGTGGCGCTGGGACACATGGGGGGAGAGCTTCGGGAGCTGTTCGACCGCTGTTTGCTGGTCGGACGGTTCCCGAAGCTCTGGAAGGTGGGGCGACTCTGCCTGTTGCCGAAGGAGGGTCGCCCTCCGGACTGCCCGTCCTCATACCGGCCCCTGGTGCTGCTGGATGACACGGCGAAAATGCTGGAGAGAATAATAGCCTCCCGTGTCATCCGGCACATGGAGGAGGTGGGGCCGGTCCTATCGGACTGGCAGTTCGGTTTCCGGAGAGGGCACTCCACTTTGGACGCCCTCTCCACCCTGAAGGCGTGGTCCGAGGAGGCGACCCGGGAGGGAGGTAGGCTGCTGGCGGTGTCAATCGACATCGCCAACGCCTTCAACAGTCTGCCGCACAACGTTATTCGGGAGGCACTCCGGTTTTTCGGGGTGCCCTCGTACCTGCGGCGGCTGTTGGAGGACTACCTCCAAGAGAGGGAGGTCGCCTTCGCGGACGGCCGGGGGATTGTGGCCCGGCGCCGCGTTGGGTGTGGTGTTCCACAGGGGTCGGTGTTGGGACCGCTCCTGTGGAACATGGGCTACGACTGGGTGCTCCGCGTAGCACTTCCGGAGGGAGTCCGCATACTCTGCTACGCGGACGACACCTTGGTCGTAGCCCGGGGGGGGAGTTATGTTGAGGTGGCGCGCCTGGCCACGGAGGGTACGGCCCTCGTGGTCAGGCGCATCAAAGCGTTGGGTCTTAGGGTGGCGGCGGAGAAGACCGAGGCACTTCTTTTTCATGGACCTCGGTGTGGGCCGCCCCCTGGGGCCCACATATATGTAGAAGGGGCGAGGGTCCGGGTCGGGGCCCAGATGAAATATCTGGGCCTCGTCCTGGACGGGCGCTGGCGGTTCGAGCCCCATTTTAAGGGGCTCGGACCGCGCATTGTGGGAGCGGCGGCAGCTCTCGGTAGACTCCTCCCGAACTCGGGGGGACCGGGCGCGAGCTGTCGCCGGCTGTTCGCGGGGGTCGTGCGGAGCATGGCCGTCTACGGGGCACCGATCTGGGTGGATGCCCTCAGCGCCACGAACAGACGCGTGCTGCGTGCTGCGCAGCGTGTCGTGGCGCTGAGAGTAGTTCGTGGATACCGATCGGTGTCCGCGGGGGCGGCCTGTGTGCTCGCCGGCTCCCCGCCGTGGGAGCTGGAGGCGGAGGTGCTCGCCGCCGTGTATAGATTCATGGCGGCGAGGAGGGCGTCAGGAGAGCCTCCGGCTCCCGAAGAAATTGAAGCCGTGCGGAGGGATGTCCGCGAGGATGTGCTGAGGAGGTGGGAGGAAGACCTGGCGGACGCGCGATATGGGCGCTACTCCATTGACGCCGTCCGTCCGGTCCTCCGGAAGTGGAGTTTCAGGGAGCAGGGCTCCCTGACGTTTAGGCTTGTGCAGGTACTGTCCGGACATGGATGCTTCGGATGGTACCTGCACAAGATAGCCAGGAGGGAGCCCTCGCCTGTGTGCCATGAGTGCGGGGCTGCAGAGGATACGGCGCAGCACACTCTTGGTGAGTGTGCTGCGTGGGAGGAGCAGCGCCGCACTCTGGCCGCAGTCGTTGGAGGGGACCTCTCGCTGCCGAGTGTGGTGAGAGCCATGCTCGACAGCGAGAGGGCATGGACGGCAATGGCCTCCTTCTGCGAGGACGTCATATCGCAGAAGGAGGCCGCGGAGAGGGTCCGTGAAGGGGATCCCCTGAGCGGCCCTCTCCGACAAAGAAGAACGGGTGGCAGGAGGAGGCGGTTCATTCGCCAACTCCCGCCACCCTAGCCGAGCCAGAGGAGACGGGTCGGGGGGCCCGTCTTCTCATTGCACAGGCTCGGCGGACGGTGGAGACGGCTAGGGTGTACTGAGCCGTCTCCTAGTTAGGCCGGGGCCCGGTTTAGCCGGGCCGGCCGCCGGGGCGGCGCGGCAGAATGCCAGCGCAGTGCCCGCGTCGCCCCAGTATGGCGGCGGATGGTACACCGTGGAGTTTTAGTGAGTAGGAGTCTCACATAACCACTCGTCCCCCCGGGCGGGTGTGTACCCATGATGGGTTTCTCCACGTTAAAAAAAAAAAAAAAAAAAAAAAAAAAAGGACTGCAGCTACTGCCCTGACTGGAGGTGGGCCTAGGTCTAAGCCTAAGCCCAAAGCGAAACTTCCTTCGGCACCGCGCTCGGCTGCGGTTGTTCTTACGCTACAGCCGGGAGCTGTGGCGGAGGGATTTAGCTATAAGGACGCTCTTTTAGAAGCGAGGGACCGAGTGAGTATGGCAGAGCTCGGTATAGAGGATTTCTCGTGGCGCCCCTCTGCCACTGGATCCAGGATCATAGAGATTCGGGGGGATCAAAGTTCGGAGCAGGCCGATAGGCTGGCGGAGCGCCTCCAGGAAGAGTTGTCGGGGTTGGCTGTGGTGGCTCGGCCCGTTAAAAGGGCCCATATCCGAGTCATAGGACTGGATGAATCCGTCTCGGTGGAGGAAGTCGTTGCGGCTGCAGCGACTAAGGGGAGTTGTGAGCCAGCTCTTATCAGGGCTGGCTCTATTAACACCTATGGCAGGGGCAGCGGCGCAGTCCATCTTGCGTTACCTGTAGCCGCTGCCAAGGTGGTGGTGGAGGCGGGTCGCCTCCTGGTCGGGTGGAGTGCGGCTCGTGTGCGCCTCCTGGAGGGTGGGCCCATGCGGTGTTACCGCTGCATGGAGGTAGGCCACACGCGTCCGCTCTGCCCATCAACGGCGGTCAATAGAGGAGCACTGTGCTTCCGATGCGGAGAGCCTGGCCACAAGGCGCAAGCGTGCACTGCTGAAAAGCTGCACTGCGCCTTGTGTGCCGACGCCGGAAGGCCGGCGGGGCACTACATGGGGGGCGCCCAATGTAGGCCCCCTGAAAAGAGAGGAAGGGCACCGCCTGCACCACCACATCCGTAGGGGGGGTAGCGTAGACGTTGGGTGTTAGGAGGGAGTGTTTTTCGCCTCCTTCCTTCACCATTGCTGAACCAAGGGGAGACGGGTCGGGGGGCCCGTCTTCCCATTGCACTGGCTCAGCCGTCTGGGAGACAGTTGGGGTTGTACCAGACTGTCTCTCTATAGCGCCGGGGCCCGACTGGGGCCGGCCGCCGGGGCGTCGCGGCAGATTGCATCCGCAGTGCCCGCGCGTCCCACTATGGCGGCCGATGGTACACCGTGGAGTTTTAGTGAGTAGGAGTCTCACATAACCACTCGTCCCCCCGGGCGAGTGTGTACCCATGACGGGTTTCTCCACGTTTAAAAAAAAAAAAAAAAAAAAAAAGGTGAGGTTAGGTTAGGTTAGGTTAGGTTTTTTTTTTTTTTTTTAATTGGGGAGAGTAATAACACCTCCCCCCCCCCCCCACTAAAGAGCCTCTAACATAATCAGAGAATAAATTTCTTTATTTTAATGTAGTTCATTTTATATATTTACCCTATAATTGTCCCAATTTTATGTAATTCCTAATCCTAAGCACTTCTGTTTATTTTATTAGTTATAAAGTCTTAGGTCTATTACATTTTTACAGGAAAGCTTAACCTAAATAATTTGTATAAATAAAATAATATAATAAACTAAAATAATAAAACAATACGACAATTTGATAACTTACTAACTATTTTTAAAAGAACATATGTATATGGTATGTCAAGTTTAACCTAAGAATTTGTATAAATAAAATAATAAACAATAATCCAAAACATTTCAATTCAATTCACACTTAACTATTTTTAACGAAACATACTAAATTACTTAATCTATATAATGTTTGTCTAGTCATAACCAAATATTTAGTCTGCTCATGTATTATTTATTTGTGTCTTACTTTTGCGACTCTTACGATTTTTTCAATGAATCTTAGAAAATGCCCTCTTATGTCTTCCTCTACCATCAAGGTGTGCAGCATGACCCTCTCTATCCTGCAACCTAGCCTGGACTCAAGGTCAAACCTGGACGAGCCGAAACGCGGACAATCTATAATGAGATGGAAGATTGTCTCGGCCGCATCCGGGTCGCATTCACACGCGGGACTATCCTTTATCTTGAAGCGGTGCAGGTACGCCGCAAATCCCCCGTGGCCCGTAAGGGCTTGGACATGGGCGGGTAACAGATCGACCTTCCTCAACACCCGATGGGCATCTGCCACATTTGGGAAGAAGGCCCGCGTCACCTCACCCGTGTCTGAGGACTCGTAGCGTTCCTGCCACTTAAGGACAGTCTCCTCTCGTATGATTTTCTTTGCATATGACACCGGATACTGATCGTAGTCGGCCGCGGTCTTCTTGTGGGCGGCCCTCTTCGCTAACACATCAGCACGTTCGTTTCCGACCGTGCCGATGTGAGCACGCACCCAGTACAAGTGCAGCACCGGTCCCTCCGCTCTTATCGCACGAATTTCCGTCTGCGTCGCGAGAGCCAGACGGTGAGGCGGGACTGGGTTTGCCAGCATCTCCAGCGACGACTTTGAGTCACTGTAAATACTGACCTCCCCGTCACCAGCCTTATGGACCATCTGTACCGCCCTGTGCAACGCAAACAGCTCGGCTTGAAAAACAGAGCAGAAGGACTCTAGGCGAAACGTGGAGAACCTGGTCTCACGTCCTTCCTTGAACCAAGTCACAGCGGCTCCCACTCCACCGTCGATCTTACTGCCGTCGGTGAAGATCCCGGAGCCGCCGGACTCAGGGAGGACTTCCAGGCTCTCGTACGCTTCACCAACACAATGCACTGGATGCGGATAGTCGGCGAAGCTTACTGGCCGCTCCAACACACGGTCGGCCACAATCTCGTCCAGTCCTACTCCTTTCTTTGCACGGTAAAGTCTATACACCTCTTGGGCGCGGAGGTCAAGCGGAAGCAAGTCTGCCAGAACCAATGCCGATGTTAATGATACTGTTCTGTATGCCCTACAGATTTTTCGCGCGAAGCCCCTCTGCAGAGAATCTAATCTGTTCCTAATAGAGATCTTCCTAGCAGAGAGGCCCCACACATTTGCTGCATACAAAACTATCGGTTCAATGACGGCGCTATATATCGTCCTGATAATCTCCGGGTTCAGGCCCCAGCTCACCCGAGCTGCACACGCCAGCTGCTTGTAAATATCTGCGGCCTTTTTACAGGCAACAGCGGCGTGTGCCTCAAAGGTGAGCTTACTGTCCAAAATCAGGCCCAGCAGGCGGAACTCCTTCTCCAACGGTAACCGGACACCTCCCATAGATAGAACTGGGGCGTCAAACTTAAGCCTCCTTGTGAGCACCATCGCTTTTGTCTTTAGCGGAGCGAAAGAGAGCTTATTTTCGACGCCCCAGTCCACCACGGTCTGCAGGGTCCGGCACGCGAATTCCTGCATGGGCCCGACCTCACTCCCAGAGAAAACCAGGACGACATCGTCTGCAAAGGCCTGACAGTACACCCCCGCGACCTCGAGCTTCACCAACAGGGAATCGAGTATTAAGTTCCAAAAGGTTGGCCCAGCGATAGATCCCTGGACACAACCCTTCGAAGACTCTCGACTCACCTGACAACCGGCATAACTTAGCTCTATACGTCGACCCTCGAGATATGAAAGAACCATATCGTACAAATTCCCAGGGCACCCTTTGGCCACGAGCTGGGACTTCAGCGCAGGCCACCACGCGTTATCGAACGCGCCCTCTATGTCCAGTGACACCACGACGACGATCTCCTTCGCCTCTACCTTTGATCGTACGTACGCCACCAGATCATAGAGAGCATCTTCCGTGCTGCGTTGTGGCATGAACCCATATTGCCGCACGCTGAGTTTAGGTAACAAGTGCCAGCGTAAACGTCGAACCAAGAGCTTTTCCAGAATCTTGCCCAACACCGGCAAGAGGCCAATAGGACGGTAGGATTTCGGCGATGTGTAATCCTCCCTAGCTGGCTTCCGGAGAATGCACACAGTTGCGATCTTCCAGGGATGGGGGAAATGGCCCAATTCCAGGCACTTATTAACCAGTGCCTGAAAAAGCGCCATTCTCCCCTCCCCCAAAACCGCATGCGTGCATATGTCAGCCGTGAATCCATCTCCCCCAGGAGCTTTTCGCGGGTGAATCTCTTTACACACCCGCTCTATCTCCTCCTGGGTAAAAGGTGGGTCCGCAGCCGACAGTCCCCGTGGCCAGCCGGGGAGGCGCCCCTCAGTCGCTGTCCTAATTGCCCTCTGAGCTTCGGTATCAGCGCCCACATCATCTGCTGGGAACAGCGTACTGGCGAGTAGGTCGGCCGACCCCTGCGGGTTTAAAATGGCTCCGCTGGGGCCCGCCAAAAGGACCTCCTCTCGACTCCGCTCAGTCCTCCGCAAGACTCTGTAGACGCCGTCCCACATGCTCTCGTGCTCTTGCGTCGAACAAAACTCCTTCCAACTCCTGGTTTGAGCGCTCGCTACCTCTCTCTTGAATTCCTCAAGGGACTCAAGGTAGTCGGCGACAACATAAGGCCTCCGGCGTGGGGCGGCGCAGCGGATCCTCCTCTTCCTCCGCGCGACCTCCCGTTTGAGGGCATCCAAGTCCCCCGTCCACCAAGGGGGGCGAGCCACCCTTTTCACCCCACCTACCTTCGGGATCACCTGATCACAAGTGTCCTTAATGCAGGAGAGGTATTCGGACACGGCTGACTCCAGATCCCCAATGTCGGCTACACACTCCACCCTTCCCACCGTCAGGCCCCTCTCGGACAGTTTCTCCTGGAGAGCTGACGAGAACTCAGACCATTGCACCTTCTTAGTATTATAGGTCCGGGTTGTGGACGGTTTAAAGCTATGCAGCTTCCCATCCACCCGGATCGAGAAGGTGATGGCGTTATGGTCGGAAGTTATTAAATTCTCGTCAACTTCCCAATCATCGATCCTGCCAAGAAGGGTGGGGCTGCAGACGGTAATGTCCACAATGCTCGTGCACAAGCTGCCCCCCCTGACGACCTGAAAGGTGGGTTTTTCACCCACATTAAGTATCTCGAGCCCCGCCGCGTCCAGAAAAGAGCAGTAGGCCTCACCCCGATGGTCGGAGGTACGACCCCCCCACCATACGCTTTTGGCGTTAACGTCGCCGCCGATCACCAAGTTCTGTACCCCCAATTTGGCACAGACAACCTCAAGTCGTTCAATGTACGGCTCAATAGGCTCGTTAAGCTCGAAGTAGACGGAGATCACCCCTAGCGATAGGTTGCCCGCTTGCAGGGTCACGGCAGCTATGTTGTCATCTACAAGTTGGGGATTCACGGTTACACCAACCCTATCCCCAAACACGACAACAGCTGCCTTTACCGGCCCGGCTCCGCTCGTGTTCTGGATCACTCTCGTGTTCGGGATCTGCTTTACTCGCCCGGTCGTGCCCGTGTAGGGCTCTTGGACCAGGGCGACAGCAGCCTTCCCACGAGAGGCCCAGCACTGTAGCTCCGCCAGGGCCAATTTGGACCTCTGCAGATTGGCCTGCACCACCGCTATCCGGGGCGACTCCGTAACCCGCTCAGTAGCAGCCGTGATGTTGTTCGGTGAGGGCCCTTAGCAGTAGGCTACCCGGGATCTAGCAATAGAGTCCCACTTTATTTGCTCTGGGCAAATACGGTCAAACGCTGAGTGGTTTAACTCTGTTTTGCTATATTTGGCCCTATGGCAGTTCACGCACGCTGGTGTGGCCTTTTCGGCCCGTGCCTCACACTCCCCCCTGCGGTGCTTGTTAAGACAATAGGCACAGGACTCCTCCTTTTCCTTGCATACACGCCTACTGTGCCCATATCCTAGACAGTTGGAGCACCTGACCAGAGGGGACTGATCAAACACAGGCCGGTAGAAGATGCCTATATGCACCTTCTCGGCTTCCAAGAGGCGCTGCCATAGCTTCGGCGCTACCTCGATCACCGGGTTGCACTCCAATTTGTTGCGCGCTCGTTTCCTATACCGGACAGTTATGGACTGTTCCTCCGTTAGAAGGTCTTTAAAAACATTCCTGTTCTGCGCCCTTAGGCATTGGACCAACTCTGTATCCGTTACTGCTGTTAATATGCCCCTGATCTCGACCAAGGGGTTTCGATTGTGAGGGGTCGAGACGGTGAGCCCCGGCGACGCGCCGCGCAACTGCCCTGCCATGGTCTTGGCGTCGTCTTCATTATGGCAGCGCAGTACTACCCGCTGGTTGCTCACGCGTCTCACCGCGTCTACCCTCACCCCCGTTTTGCTGGTATTTGCTGCCTCTTGGATCTGTTTGAGGACCACCTCACTTGTGGCGCGTGGGTCCTTGGAAGCTACAATAATTGTAGCGGCCGGAGGTGGCCTCTTTGGCAGTGCCGAGATCAGGGCATATGTAGGAGGGTCCTTTGCGCGCAACTTTGGAAGTGCTTCTTTGACCTCCAAAGTCCTGGCTGGTAAGGGGGGCATGTCCATTATTCCTCCCAATTCCTCTGCCAACGTTGGTTGTGTTTGTGCTGTTTGGATTGTATGCACGACCCCCATGTCTCGTATCTCATGCAAGACTGTATCTAATTTTGCTGTCATGGGGGCCATGGCACTTCGTAATTCCGTCAATGTCTGTTCCGGTGGTTCTTGTCTGTTTTGTGTTGATGCTTGTAAAGTTTTTTGTATACTTACAATTTTGTCATCCAAACCAGCCATAGTCGCATCACAATTACAAGTAAAAGTTGACGGTTGAGGAGGAGGCGGGATCTTTATTCCGTCGACGATTTTCCCCGGGAGCTGCAGCACCTGTTCCTCCAGGCGCGAAACCGTACCCTGGATTCTTTTGGCCCCCCGACGATCTGCTCCAGCTCCTGCTGCTCCAGCCTAAGCCGGTCTGGCAGCTTAGGAGCTGGGCGTTTTCGGAGGTCTTCGACCGCCCCGCTCATCCCCCTCACGACCCGTAATGGCTCCGCTACCTCGTAGTCGAGCCACGAGCGCAGCGATGCCGTTTCCTTGGTTAGTTTTTCAATCTGTGCTGTTAGCGTCTCAATCGCGCGCTCGTGGCCCGCCGCCAAGGCAGCCAGCTGCTTGGAGTGGGCCCGTTCCGCGTATGCGAGGTCCTTAGCCCCCTCCGCCCGGGCCCTCTCCTCCAAGCATC